>CAEGAF010174275.1:0-11803 GCA_903067075.1 Micropoecilia bifurca | reverse complement strand
ATATAGAGAGAGAGAGAGAGAGAGAGAGAGAGAGAGAGAGAGAGAGAGAGAGAGAGAGAGATTGTTGGGGTTTTTTAAGCTGTGCCCCCTGAAATTTATACTGGCCTGGTCTGGCCTATAAAAATTTTCTGGAGCCGCCACTTGATTTTCAAAATGAATGTAATATTTTCTCCATGACATTCTTTTCTTACTCTGAAAAAAAGAACCGATTAGAAATTTGAGACGAGGGAAATGGGTTAAACTGTAAATCTCTGCAGGTTCCATCCGGTGTGGGTTGGTCTGTAAAGTGGTCGCTCCTGTGTACTAAATCATACTAATTTTGGCGCGCATGAGATTCCAACAGAAACTGAGAGAGAGAGAGTACATAGATGTGTATCAAAAACATTAATATATTTTTATCATTAAGGCATAAAAACCACATTTAAGTGAATAGAGCACACTGCTTTCCCCTCACCGTTTGGTAATTGAGCAGTTTCTCCTCCTGCGGCTCTGTAATGGGCTTGTCATGCTGAGCTGCTCAGTGCATCTTCAAAAGGCACCAACTCTCCGTGTCTCTGAGGCGGGAGCTGTAAACTAGGTCGCCGGAATGAGCCGAGGATTTTTGCAAGACTGGATTGAAATTTAGCATGCACAAGAGGCAAAAATAGTGCATTATTAAAGTGTGTTTGGTTCAGACCTGAATAAACGCTTCTGCTTTTATTTATTTGCGAAATGCAATGGGAACATTTTACAAAAGCAATAGCAAAGTGACTTATGTTCTAGAAGTAGAACGTGAGAGGCATTTCTACTGTTTTTTGGAGATATATTTCAGACTAGTTAAAAGTCCTGGACTCCAATTTTCCTTTTTATTCCAAATTGTTGTATTAAAAGCTGCCACACCAATAAAAGCCCATTCTCGGTCCTAATGGGGGGTGAGTGTGTGAGTGTGTCCGGTCCGGTGTGGGATGGTAGGCTTCTTGCACGTGGGGATAAGAGCCTAGCTGAGTGCCAAACCTGGGAAGCTTTTAAATTTGACGAGGTGAGACCCCACAAGGCTTTTAATATCCTCCTGTCAATCAGAGAACTCCAGATACATCCATACGCCTCTCGCTATGATGGTAGGTCAACGCAAGTCAGTCCCCACAGGTGCCAATAAAACGTGGCACCCCGTGAGACATAATTCAGCCATTATGACTCGGTTTTGCTTGACTCAGTCATGAAATATGACTGAAGCAGGCATAAGCAGTTGTGAGATATGGATGTGTTCCCGTGTGCAGCCTGTCCGTTTGTTTATGAATGTGTAGAAAGTCTACAGATTAACTATGGAGACGGCAGCTTTGAGAGGAGGAGCAGCTGATGAACTCGTTTAGGTGGAGAATAGAACCTCGGATGTGTTTACATCCTGACCTGAGGATTCTGAACAAGTGAAAAAGTAAAAGCTGTAGATGTACTCAATGTAGGGAATGTGAACATCAGCGGCTTGCAAAAACATTCATGCTCCCTAGACTTTTTGACATTTATAGCTTCGGTCTATTTTTTTGGGATCTTATGCTACTATTCTCTCCCACATATCTTGGCTGATTTCTTTTGACTTGTGCATGAACAGTTTTTGGATTGGGTGAGCGGTGGAAGCCTTTGTGAAAAGATAATTGAAATCGGAGAGGTGGAGTATGATACTGAGGAGTAAAAGAACGTACATTAGTATAGGGATGAAAGAGGGAATGGCTGAAGAAGGTCAAATTGGAGATGCTCAGTGAACTTTCTAAGAATTTGTTAATATAGGAACTCAATCTATTATTGTCTGAAGTTTTAACCCAACAAAAGGAGGAATGTGGAAATAAACCAAGCCTGTTTTGTTGTTTAATCTACTGCTTGAACAATAGCTCACATGCAAGAGGTCTGTCTGCTCAGGCACAACACAAATAATGAAACCCTAGTAGAACAGCATGTGTGTATGAATGTTCATGCACACATAAGAAGCAGAAAAAACCCAGACAAACGAGGAAATAAGTCCAGATGAAAGGCCACTGCTGCTTTTAGACTCCACAGATCTTCAGTAACTCATCTACATACCTGCTTTGAACTGCAAACGCTGTTCTGACTAGAGACAGGCTCCTTGTTTCTACAGATAAAGCAGCTTTTATCTACAAGCTGTCACTGCTTGGAATGTAGATTTCACTGTACTTAATGAAATTAGGATTTTCTCAGACAAAAAAAGTATTAGAAAACCTATTTGTTTTAATAAAAAATATTCAATAGCTAAGATTTAGTCCACTTTCCTTTTGACCTCTTAACATGACCAGTTCAGGGATATCCAGTCCTTGTGCTGGATTGGATGTTAGTGCAAGGACTGGATATTCATTACAAGCCACCCAGACACACCATAATGTGGGGTTCATGCATGTGCAAAAGACAAACAATCCAGTTAGAATTTTATGAGTTCTGGGTTTTTTTTGTTTATGTGGTGAAGATCAGGGTTCTGAGCCAAGGTTAGATTTAGGGACTTGGGGATCAATGTAAACATACAGCAAGACCTGAGAAGAGGCCGTTAGTGGTATCTTCTCAAAAGATACATTTTGGTCTTCCTCCTTGCAGAGCATAGATGTAGACATAGGGATAGAGATTAAAGTTATGCAGAGACTTTAACTTTGGGTCATGGACTTTGAGTCTTTTGTATCCAACATTCAAATCTTTGCCAGAAAGATTAAGTTTGAAAAACCAATAAAAATGTGGTTGGTTTGGTTAGTTTTTCCAGTTGGTTTCATTTCTCCATTTATTGTTTGCAGGTATATTTGTAGAAATTGTTGAAATGATTTTTCTTATGAAAATTAATTTTAGCTCGGTGGAATGTAGTCCACTGATGCATGATTGATGAGTTATTATTTTCAAATGTAAAATAAGTTCTATGGACAGTTTCAAGACCAAACATCAAAAAACTTCTTTACTGCATTATGTTTCTAATGTCTTCTTCTTTTGACAAGTATTCACCATCATGTGGCTGATGAAAGCACGGCAGATTCTCGCTACATTTATACATTCCTCTTGATGAATAAAACAACAAAAATCCTGAACTTTCAATTATATTTTTTTTCATAAAAAACAATGCTTTGTCACAATTCTAAACATTCGGTGTGTTTTTGCCACAGATTTAATCTAAAGGTGCCTGTTTCTTCTGGTTCAGCTTGCAAAGACTTTAGGATTATGACCTACTATTTTCTGTATCATGCTGGACAGAAACAGGGGTATTTATTGGTCGGGGGTGATTATAGAAATGATTAGAGTAAACCTCTTTTGTACTGTCTGCTGGCCAGCAAGAGGGGGATGAGAGGATGCAGAGGTTGAAGTATGAAAGGAGGGGGTTGCAACAAAGCAGAAAGTAAAGGCATTTCATCAGAGAAATTTTATTTGAAGAAATATTTCTCAGATTAAGCAGAGAAAATTTGACGAAGGAAAGCTGCTTTGGTTTATGCTGGAGGTTACCAGAAACTCAATGGGTGATAAGAATAGGTTGTTGACTATAGAGAAGGAGATGAAGGCAGATTATAATAACCGTTGTTGAGTTTGGGCTTACAGCTGGCTGATTGTTCATCTGTTTGTTTCCCCACATATATTGGACACATGACCAATCCTCTTACATGTATCCGACCTGCTTCCATATAATCCATAGTCTTTTATCCCCATCCAGCTTTGGCACACTTTTGGAGATGACCAAAATTCTTTGTGACATTTCCCGAAAATGTGAAAAATAACAAACTTATCTCAAGTTCAGGCTTGCAGTCCTGATCACTCAACACATTTGGCATTTGATGTTGGTGTTTTCATCTCAGGTACGCATTGACTCAAAGGAATTTGGGTTATGCTGGATCAGTTCAATGTACATTAATTGTATCATATGAAATTTAGTGGATTTCTGAATATCTCTAGGATATAAGGTGGCTGAAGCTTAGACATCAGTAACAATCATGGAATGTAATTTCCCTATATTCCTTATCATGTTGAAATACCCTTGTGATGGTGCCTGCACATACAGAAAGGTGTGTTTGTATGGATACAGATTTTCTATGTGTTATTTACAAATCTGGCCTTTAAATTTGTTCAAATGTGCTATCTTAACCTAAGAGCACATACACCTTGTTGTAGTACTCGACAGCAATCTTAGTCTCCAGACTACTTTTTGATAGTCTCGTCTTGAACTAGCAAGACGAGACTATCAAAGGACATTTGATAAGCTGAGGACATGTGTCCTTGGTCTTGTCCCTGGACTTGGGATTTTATTTCAAGATTAGCAGTCACAGTCACATTTGCAGAAATATCACTAAATTGCCAGGATATTGTCTGATTTATTTATCAACATTCTTGCTTTCACTGGATGTAAATCGCACTAATTCAAATCTAAGCAATAAAGTGACTCATTACTAATTTTGTATTTTTGTTTGCACTGCCACCCACTCCCACTCACTTACACTCAAAGAAAGCGAGGTGTGGTTGTCTGGAGCAGGAGGAGATGTAAGTCTTCAGTAATACAATTCAGCTACATACATCAAAGAATATATTTTAAAATAACATCCAAAATGTTGTACAAATTTAAAATGACAAGTAAATTTGGTGTGCTTCGATTTCAGAGGCAATGGGGACAATAACAAACTTTTAGTGTCACTTAGAAAGGAAGTACAAGGGAGGTAAGTTCGGTGTTAGTGATACTAGCAAAGCTATCTTGCTAATGTTAGTGATCTTCCTCTGTACCAAAATTCTTTCCTTCCCACCACCCCCGTCACACAAAGAGACTTAATTCATATTAGGTATGTTAAGTTAGCTACCTATGTATCTGGATGTTTTAGGGCACTGGTTTCTGTTTCTTATCAACTGTTTGTCACCTAGCTAGCTTGGTACACAAGCTAATATCACCTGTAGTATATTGAGGGAAGCAAAAAAAATTGAATGTTTCACATTTTATTGTGAGATGCCCCTGTGGAGGGTGCTGGTCTTCATCTTGACTCAGTGTCTCAGCCCCTAAGAGTCTTGGATTTATCACAGTCTCTGTACGTCCTAGTCTTGGTCTTGACTTGGTCTCAAGTTAGCTGGTCTTGACTAACATTTATCCCATGTTGAAGCAAGATCTGACACAGTAGCTGTAGCTAGGTGGTGGTGTGACATTATGATTCCCCTCCTACTGAAATCTGACTTTTCAAAATAGAATTCAGATATTAGGAGGAGTTCATGGCAAACAAATAAGTGATGGACATTCAAAAATGCCCTGCTATAACACATTTCAACTCATTGAGGCTTATTTTCATCTCTAAAAAATGCCCCATCCTTTCTGGGCAGAAAAGCTTGCTGCCTGTTTAGTAAATGTCAAGTTCAAAGGAAGAGCTGAAAAAGAAATTTCTAGAACAGTAAAACGCCAACACTGATGGAGAGTAAAAAGAAAAACAAAGAGATTAGCGCATTGTTAAAGTGCTAGTTGGAATTTCCACAAAAATGAATGTATGTCTCTTTGGTTGTCTGTAAGACAAATAAAATTTTATATCTTTGGGACTGAAACAAAGATGTTCCCTGTTTTAAACTTTATTGCTTCTTATTTCTTGCCAAGTTGTTATTCCTTCAAAAATAGAAAAATCTGAAATAATGATCACCAGACAGAAACCTTCCTGATGGGCTCAATTGTTTCTCAATTGAGTTTATTTGGTGTTGCAAGAATTATTCATGCATCACAGTGTAATCTGAGGAAGAACCCATGGCTGGTGTGGAATTTCACCAGAGAGCGTGTGGATGTCCGCATGTGTGTGACGCAGTGACGGCCAAATTCATTTCTGTTTGGATGTGTTTCTGAATAGAGAACATTGTTATTCACATCTAAAACAGTTTAGCTCTGTTTGTCTGAGAACTAAACATCGCTGCTCTTTTATTACTTCTCTTATGAAGAGAAATTATGAAATTATATGTCTGCAAAAGCAAATGGATTTTTCCAAAAGGAAAATTGCTCAATTATGGATTCCCATAATCGCAGGCTGATGGCAGTTGTTGCAAAGTCTGAAAGAGCTACTGTTCTTTCCTACATTTTCATACATTTTCAAGCACTGTGTCATTTTCAAGGCTCATATAGACGCCAACATTTGTTGTTGTGCCTTAAATCAACAAATTTCTAACAGTTCAAGGCACACAATATTTCTAAGACATGTAGAGTTTCCTTTCTTTTTTTTCTTCCAGCATCCAGATGGATACTGAATGACTTCATCCACATTTGTGTCATATATGTTCCAGCTTGTATTGACAAATGGCAATAAAATGCTGCATTGAACATGCAAAACAAAGCATGTGGTATGTGGTAAAGCCTCCCATTCAACAGGTGGCACCAGAGGCAAAGAAGACTGAGTACAATGCCAAGAAGAACATGAGATAAAAATAGAGAAGTAAAACAGATGGTGGATGAGGAAATCTGGGTTCAGGGTGAGTTCAACCCTTTACCACTCAAAGTGCTGCTATAAAAAATGGCAACACTTTTTTATGTGAGTGTTGCCATTTTGTTCCTCCTATCTCCATTTTGTACTTGTAAACAAAACAATTCACACAAAGGCAAACGATCTGTGGTGTTACGTTAGAGGACTTCCATTAGTGGAGGGAGAAGTAGTGACCAAAATGCTTAAATCCCATGCATAATTTAATTTAATACAGTGAATCCTCAAACTCTTCACTAACTGAATACTTTGTTGTGGCGTCCTGTTCAACTTTGACACCATAAAGGAGATCATTCTGCAGATGCTTGCTGGAAGTTCAAATGTTTATAACTTTTACACTTAACTTTAAAATCTATTTTTCTTTCTTTCCTACATTCATTCTTTCTTTCTTTCTTTCCTCCAGTTAACATTGAATTAACTAAATTTGAATTAACATTAACAGTTCGGCTTGGTAATTCTGTCTTCTCAGTGGGGGATGGTAATTTCCAGAAAGCTTCATAGCGTATGTACTGGTGCAGTACATACAGGATGTTACGGCCGAATGCTAGTAGTGACTGGCAGAGTCTACAAATCCAGAAAGCAGTTGTTTCTCAATAGCTGAGCGTCCAGACGCTATGGATGAAGCAAAACGAAGAACAACAGACTGGTTTTTAACAGGATCATTAAATTCCAACACATCCAGAAAAACACACACACCCTTCCGCTGTCTCAGAGGCTGAATCACCTGTTGGCCGTCACTGTGACGGTGAAAGAAGTCAAACGTAAAAGGCGCGCCGCAGGTAACTGGGAGTATTCCATAAGTTTACCCAATCTCTTATCTTTCAGCATCGGTAACCCAAATAAAAAACACACATGTGCTCTGTGGGAAACCTCTTCAAACCTCCTGTTTTTAGTTCCTGTTAAACTTCCAATCTCTTTTCCTTTTGATCCAACTCTTCTTGTGTTCCAATGCAGCGCAATGCAATCTGATTAACACATATCACACACATTGTTCTGTTAGGCTATTGGCATGGAGTCTTCCTCTGTGGAGTATGTGTTCTGATAAACAGGCTTGTTTAAGCTTGTGTTATCATCAGTGAGAACACGAGAACAAGTCCAAATCTGTTTTTGTGTGAGTGGAGAGTGATGGATAATATTTTAATCAGCCCTGTTTTTATTCTGACTCACACTGGAGGTTCTGTGCTGTGATTATTCCTAACCCTTTCTTTGCTCTGTAGAAGTATTCATACCTCAAAGTTTTCTTTATACTCATATAAGTATAAACTAATGCATTTCAATGGAATATGGTGTGATAAAACAGAAATTAGTGTAGAAAATAAAAAGAATAATTTGATTTCAATAATACAACAATTGCACAAAAAATATGCAACATAAAGAAATCCTTTTGAAGTGACTGAACTAATTCAACAGAGGTAAAGTCTGTTTCACAATGAGTGGAATAGGGGTGACCTGAGTGCAGTGAGTGGTACTAAATGCTGGCACCAGTCACTTGATAGAAATTATTAAATCCAAAATATTTAAACAAATAGAATCTACAATGGAAGATTTAGATCGAATCATACTCATGTTTGAATTTCCCGGTCAAGCCGAGATCTATGACATATTGTGAATCAGTGAAGACCTGAAAGATTTTTTTCACACGTGTTATCCATCTGTTAATAGAGTAATCAAAAAAAAAATTGGATAAAGTAACGTATTGGTAAATAGCATGTTCCACTGGCAGGATATTTCACATATACCATGGGAAAAATATATTTTTAAAAATAACATGTAAACTTTTAAACACCTGCATAAAGGATAATGGGAAGATTTCTGGACAGAAAAATGACTGCATACACCTACGTTCTGTGTTGATTATGGATTCAATCTTGCTGGCATTACATGTGACCTTCTTGTCATCATAGATGGGTCTTTGACCTTTATCTGTCACTTTGGTTTTGTATTTGGATTATTTTTGGGTTGCGATTGTATTTTGGTTCCATACAATATTTACACATGTCAAAACATTTTGCACCTTCTGTTGGGGATGGATTTTCAAGGCTACAAAGCTCGACAGGCCTAGTGGAATATTGTGCCTAAATATTAAAATTATATTGCTCTAAGTGATATCTAGCATCAGAAATTACATTTTATTTTCATGTCATGCAAATGACTCTTGGCTGATGTAATGAAGAGACTCTAAACGTGTAATGCCACACACATAAAACAGAAGAAGTGGTAACTAACACCTCCTGAGGCCTTTAATAAAACATCGATTGCATGGTGTTTCTACTGAATATTTCATAAACACCCTCACTTTTTCCTTTTGAATTGGCACAAATATGTGAAGTTGTAGTGGACAAAAAATATGGAACTTTTTTGTAATGTTTTAATTGCGTGAGAAGTACATTTATGTTCTTTAAAACCCATATGTAGGGCAAAAAACTGCTCACTGACCATGACTACCATTGGTTTTAGCTGAGAAAGTTGTCAATATAGCACACTAAAACTTAAATGTACGTGTGATATATAAAAGAAAATGGGACCCATTTGCTACAAATTGTGAACAACTAGAAAACAAGAACTGGTAAAAGTTGTAATTTAAAAATAAGTGAGGGAGAGGGAAGTAGATCAGCTATGCTAGCTTGACTTTGACAATCATAACATGTACTTGATACATGTTATGTATCTACTACAAAATTTGCTGTGTTCGCTTAAAATGCCTAAATGTGATCTACACAACTAATCTGTGTGTAGCATAGTCCACAGACAGAGAAAGAGAAAATGAGGAATACTAGTAGTTTTAAGTTGTTCTTCAATTTTTTTTTCTGGCTTATTTTCCCTTTGCTGTGGCACATTGCACTAAATTAATAATACATCTCCAGGTTTCATTTTCTTAATGGAATTGTTCCACGGTGGCAGGGAGGATACGGATGGAGAGTTTTTGGCCTTCCAGTGTTCTACGCATATGCCAAAACTTCCAGATGCAAACAGTGACATGCTACGTGTCCATAAGATGTCAAAGATTGACTCCCAGACCGGCATGACTATACGGGACAGGAAGCTGCTTGGCATCACTTCCCCTCTGCTAACTCTGGTCCTGAAGGAGAATCCCATAAAGAGAGACAGATGTGAGGAGGAGGGGAGGAGGAGTGAAGCTGCCTGGTTGCCTGGTTGCTGATCAAACACGCGGTGGAGTTTGACAGGCAGAAAGAAGAAGCCGTAGATGTTTGAGGCGTTTATAAAAGAATATATTTACTGACGCTTTCCAATTTTATTTTTTCTTTTCATTTTTATTTTTTTGCATTGATGACGGCGAGACAAAATGGGAGCTGTCATGTAACCAACCGTGTAGTCAAATCCAAGTAGATAAAAAAGGCAGAGAGGAAGTGCATGGGGGAGGATGACAGAAAGTTTGAAAGAGCTGTGAACCTCCAGCACACAGCGATAACACGGCAGCATAAAGTGTCACGACACCCAAGGTCTTGTTTTGTCTCAGAGAGAATCACAGACGAGGTGGTGGATGGGGAGGATGGAGGGGTGAATGTGTGAGGAAGACAGAGAAGTGTATGATGCTGGTGTATGTCTGCGGTGGAGGGGGGAAGGAGCTCCGGGGAGAGAGAGAGAAAAAAGGAAAACCTCGACTCAGCCTCTAAAAACCTCTTTCATGTGCGATTGGGGCCGAGCGTCTGACTCCTCGTTATCTCGCCCAACAGACCGGCTATCGCTTTCTCCGCGCCGGCTGGCTCGAAACGTCTGAAACTTTGGCCTGCTTTCCGCGTCCCAGTTCTCCTGTCTGGAATGATTCCAGCAGGACTCTGTAGCACCGGGCTCCACTGTTATTTTTGACATGTCATGCTATTCAAATGTCATTAAACATGTTAGGAGGAGAGAGTAATACCTATTTTATAGAGGCAAAAGATCTAACTCATGGTTGTGTAACATAGGGAGTAAGGATTATTGCAAAAGTATTCACATCTTTAAACTTTTAAAATGCTTCTTGACATTACCACAAACTGCAGTGTATTTAAGGGATGCAAATGCAAATTAGCTTATCTTCAACTTTTCTAAAAAAAAAAACTAATCATAGAATGGTTTAGATCAAAGCATGTGATTGTGAAAATGTCCCTGTCAAAGTCCAGAGCCCAGCTCTGATTACCGTATTTTCTGCACTATAAGGCACACCGGATTATAAGGCGCACAAAATACTTCATATAGTACTTTATATAGTAGGCAAGGCTAGTCATTGTTTCACTCAAGGTGTTGGTGTTGCGATATTGTGCCCAACTGCTTTTTGGGTAACAGACCAACTGACACGCTTCCGCCGCAGTCTCGTCTCTCTCCCCCCACACCCCGCTTTAACTGTGTAGGTGCTGGTCCCTTGGTAACCTTGGTCGAAGCTCCCCGGATGAATGTCTAAAGTCACTTTATTGACATAAAGAATGTCAACAAAAGAGTCCGATTCTGCTCGGCGAGGAGAGCCTTCCGCGACTGGGCCGGGGCGGCCGCACGATGGTCACCCTTCTCTGTTCGCGCACAGCATGTTCGTGGAGAACGTGGTGCTAAATGACCGTATTAGCAGACGACCTGATTATCAGGTCGGTAGGTAGATAGGCGGCTTTAGAGGAAATTGAATTTTTTAGTTGCGCCTTATAGTGCGGAAAATTACGGTATATCCTCTCATCCAATCTGACTTAGCTTAACATATTCTTCAAGAAGAAAAGGCAAAAATCTAATCTTTCAACCCACATTTTTAAAGTGACGGAAATATGAAAATTTGACTTTTTTGAGCTTTACATTATGTTATAATGTTATTTCCTCATCAAAAACACACTTGGAGTGTTGCTTTGATTCTCTTCATGCATGCTTGAGAAATCCTTTAATTTCCATGCCAACCATTCCGCTGTACAAAACGCCTGGTTCGAGTGAACCCTGTCTTCAAGGATGAAGCTCCTCCTCCATCGTAGAAACACTGAAGCTTTCTAAGCTTCAGAGCTTCTACTCCTTTGACTAACCAGCTGAAATTAGCAAACATGGAACTGTTCATCTGCTGAGATTATTATACAAGCTACTTCTAATTTCTACCAGCAAAAATCTTGTTAAAGGGTTTATAGAGGGCTTCACTTGGCACAGTTGGTAGAGCTGTTGCCTTGTAGCAAGAATGTTCTGGGTTCAATTCCTGGCCCATGTCTTTCTGCATGGAGTTTGCATGTTCTCCTCCTGCATGGTGGGTTTTCTCCAGGCACTCTGGCTTCCTTCCACAGTCCAAAAACATGACTGTGAGGTTAATTGGTTTTTCTAAATTGTCCCTAGGTGTGTGTGTGTGTGTGTGTGTGTGTGTGTGTGTGTGTGTGTGTGTGTGTGTGTGTGTGTGTGTGTGTGTGTGTGTG
>CAEGAF010174262.1:0-16572 GCA_903067075.1 Micropoecilia bifurca | reverse complement strand
CATTCTCTTAAGAATGTAGAGCTAATTAAATGATCTAAACCTTAAAGTGGTTCCAGTTTCTCTCGATGGCCAACCTGTTGTAACTGTGGCTCATTTTAAATACCTTGGGTCGTTCCTGGACAGTTCAGCTCAACTTTGATGAAAACACTGACTATATTTTGAAGAACTGATCTCAGAGACTCTACCTTTTAAGAAGACTTAGTGATCTTCTTAAAGTGACCCTACTAGACTCTAGTTGGGTCACCCCTATGTCTTGAATTTGGAGGAAAAAAATCATATTCTATTTATCACTTCAGAAGGGTTCAGTGAATGTGCATATGAAACTGGTGGGTTCGGTACCTCAAAAAATGGTTAAGAACCACCGTTTTAGGGCATTAGCTACTCCCTGTGATCCATTTTGTTCTGAACCAGAGAAGGTCGGGGCCATGACGGTGTTGCATGAGGAGAAAAGCTGAGATTGGAAATCCACACAAAGGCAACAACTGACTGTTGTTTGCGCGCCTACGGTTGAATATCTTTTCACATCATTCAACTGCAAAAACATGTTGGGGTTACTACATTAAAAACGACGAGATAAAACAATAAGAACTGTTTTTCTCTCATAAAAAGTCCAGTCTGTCGTGTCCGGGGTCACAGAAAGTTTGAGGCT
Source organism: Micropoecilia bifurca (assembly GCA_903067075.1). Lineage (NCBI taxonomy): Eukaryota > Metazoa > Chordata > Actinopteri > Cyprinodontiformes > Poeciliidae > Micropoecilia > Micropoecilia bifurca. The sequence goes on along the minus strand of CAEGAF010174262.1, from coordinate 15,923 downwards.
CTGTGCATCAGGCCTTTCCAGGGGCTTCAAGGTCACACCACTCCACCAATGCTAAAAGCTTCGTGGTCATTTTTGCCCTGCTAATAGAATTAGCAGGCCATCTGTTTTTGTGCGGCGTGCCAGCCCAGATCCCCTGCTAATTATGTTATAATATCCCGTTCAGCGGCAGCCGTCTTTTTAATATTCCCCCAGCAAACACTCCGGGGGCAGACTTCAATAAAAGCAGGTGGCTGGAGACAGAGACGCAGAAACAGTAACCCACATGCTCTGTTCTAATGAAATAACAGTGAAGCTGAAAGTGTATATCTTACCCGAACTGGGAAATATGCTCAGAGTCTGAGCCATGTTGCCAGGCGACTGCTGCCTGGAATGGCGTGTCTGGAGTGACGGACAGATGGAGGAAGGAAGGACGCGGCGAACCCAAGCGGCTGGAGTTAGAGCCTTTCCAAGTTTACGAGTCTGGATGGACGATGTTGCTCTGTTGTTGTCTCTTCAGCTACGAGAGCAGCGTTTGCAGTGTCACATCAGGGGAGGCGCGCAACTCAGTTTAATAATCCGAGTCCTCTTCTCTGCAAAATCCGGTTACAGCTACAAACATCGCTCACTGTGTCGGCCTTTACAGTTTAATTATGGGATACTCAGAGCTGCCAGCGCAGCTTTTCTTGTTTGCACTGTAGGTGGTTTGTAATCTGAGTTTAGTCACTTTTTTCCTCCCTTACAAGCCAGGTCTTTGTTTAGCTGTTGTTTCCTCTGCACATTGACCTTGGTCCAGACAAAGTGAGACAGAGATTCACCCGAGCACTACACTGCGCCTCATTAAATTAGAGTACTGTCAGAGGGGAGCTGAAATAATGCTGCTCCACCCATTGTCTGTCCCTCTTTGTCATCTGAATGAGGCGTGTTATATCGCCTCTCTTGTTGCCTCGCCTCTCTCACAAATGTTGCTGATCATGAGAGGCGTTACATTTTCTCTCCTGTCTGCAGCTTGTTATGAATATATCTGCTTGTATAAGGTAATTTTATTTATGCACCACATTTTCAGCTCAAAGTGCTTTAAATGAATTAGACGGAAATACAAACAAAACGGCAAACCAAAAGAAAGAAAAAGGTAAAAGTATAAAATTACATATTGATTATCTAATGTTTAATAGGAATAAGTATTTGATAATTTATAAACTAGTAGGGGTTTCTCTGGACCTTAAGTTTGTTCTGCCACATTTAACATCATACATTAGCACAAATTTAAAAGTTCCTGGCAAATATCTCCAAATTAAAATCTGACCATACAACCAACATACCAAGCAACCAACCCATCAAACAAGCAAGCAACCTACCAAAAATACAACTAACCAACCAACCAACAACCAACCTAACAACCAACCAACATAACAACTGACCCATCAACCAACCAACTGACCGACCCACCATCCTAACAACCAACCAACCAACCAACATACCAAGCAACCAACCCATCAAACAAGCAAGCAACCTACCAAAAATACAACTAACCAACCAACCAACCAACAACCAACCTAACAGCCAACCAACCAACCAACATAACAACTGACCCATCAACCAACTGACCAACCAACCAACCTTACAACCAAACAACCAACCAACCAACCAACTAACTAACATAACAACTGACCCACCAACCAAACAACCAACCAACCGAATGAGCCACAAATCAAGAAACAATCCAACCAACCAACTCAACAACCAACCCAACAACCAACCTAACAGCCAACCAACAAACATAACTGACCCATCAACCAACCGAACGACCCGCAAACTAACTAACCATCCAACCAACCAACTCAACAACCAGCCTAACAGCCAACCAACATAACAACTGATCCACCAACCAACCTAACAACCAACCAATCTACCCACCAACACATCATACATTTGCACAAATATCATAAAAATGCCTTATAAATATCTAAATTAGTTCCACAAAATCTATTATTTGATTGCAAAAAAACTGTCACGAAATCCTCTGAGGACTGATCAGTGTGAAAAATATGCTTACTGAATACTGAAACAAACTATTTATTGATATATTAATGGTTTAATGCTTTTATTAATACATTCTTTCATAACCGGTCCTTTAAGAACATTCAGACTTTTGATATGGCCCAAAGTAAAAATGAGTGAAGGAGCCACTTTACATTTGTTTTACATCAAAATGCTTCTTCATTTGTCTCTCAACTTGAACTGCTACCTCTAAATGTGTCTGTATTGTTGTAAAAACTGCAGTTTTAATGCTAAAACACACAGCAGGGAAATTCCACATGCACAATCCTTATTAATGCTAAACCTCAGAAAATTGTTCTGAAAGGGAGGAGGTTCTTTTATCTCCGCAAACATCCCGCTTGCTAAATGAGAACAAATTGTCCACTGATTAACATGTCAGGAAACTGGCCACAGCATTCGTCTACTTAGTGACTCCACAATGTCGCTACAAGAGCAGAGAGATAAAGAATAGAGAGAAAAGAGGAAAATTAATATCCCTTTGAAACTGACAGTGGGAGTACCAAATTACTATGCTGCTCCTGCATCCAAGTGTCTGACCGGTTGTGTTGATTGGGATTTCTCCCCTGAGGTAAAAGGCCCTCTGACAGGATCCAAAGCTTTAGCTTACCGTCAGACGCCTGTCTGTAATTTCTGATTACAGCACAAGCAGAAGGGGTGGCAGGGATTAATTCAATCCAACACACAGATCTAATTCTTCACATTTGCATATTAATGATAAAAAAAACATGTTTTGGCAGGTGGCAAAGCAGAAGATGGTCAAAACTTGGAAATTTGGGTATTTACTTCTCCTGTGTCTGGTGAGCTGAGGTCAGTGTCTAGTTTTGCATGCATCTGCATACATCTCCATCTAAATGAAGTGATTTTACTTGTAGATGTTCCAGTGGCTTTCTGCTGCCACCATTTCCTGTTTTATGATTACAGTTCATACAGTGATCGCTCGTTTGTAAAATTCTCGAGCAAATTGTTTTCAAGGCCCAGAATATGTCTCGTAAAGAGCCGACCCTGAGAGAGGTAACAGTCTGCTCTCTCTTTCCAATGCAGTGATTAACCTTGAATGAACGACGGTAAATGATGAATGGAGCCCGAGTTGAAAGTTGGGGTTGAAAACGATATTATCAGAGATGCTGATTTTAATTTTTTACAACTGTAGCCTGATTAATGGCTCTAATATTTAAAAATCAATTAACTGCACTGTTCTTTTAGCAACCCACTGAGGAATTTCTTGAAAATTTGTCATAGTTGATCAAAGTGAAAGCTGTTAAAACTGTCGTCCTTTATTAGAGCAGCGGTGTCAAACTCATTCTCATTTTGGGTCAAATCAAGATCCTGAATGCTCTTAAAGGGCCGGTTGTACCAGAATGCATTGCTAAAACCTGATCATAAACTGTTAAAATATCAATGAATCTTAAAATTAAAATATTATTGAACATCTTTTCAGTTCCTCCAGGATTATGAAATTTTTTGTGATTTTTTTTGCAATAAAAATGTAATTGTGATACTAATTTGGAAATATTTGTGCTTATTTATGACTTTTTATATAGATCATGGACTATAATCTGACATGAATTAAGCCTGAGGCAGCTGTATAGATAGATAGATAGATAGATAGATAGATAGATAGATAGATAGATAGATAGATAGATAGATAGATAGATAGATAGATAATTTATTAGTTTCCCATAGGAGAAATCTATTCTGAATTTATCCTGTTTAGTACAAGAAAGAAAGTTTTTGAACATTTTTGAGAAAAATTTGCAATAAACTCTCGGTTGTTTATTAGGATTTGTTGGTTTTGTGTGAATTTCCACAATAATTTTCAAGAAACAGGAGAGACTAATTCATATAATTTGGCTGTAAACGGATAAAAACTGCATTGATTTGATTGAATATTTAACCACAGTGTTTAGTCTATAATCTAGAGGGCCACATAAAAAGCTACAGCGGGCCATATTTGGCCCACGGGCCTTACGTTTGACACACATGCTTTCGGATGTTTGGTTTTCATATGATTTACATAAAAGTTGTCGTAACCAAATAATATTCAATTAATGGCTTCTTGAGGTGCCAGCTTCTTTGTGGGGTTGATTATTTCCGTGTTTGTCTTGGCTCGGCGCCACATGGAAATTCATGAGCTTCATTTATATTGCAGTTCAGATGGAAGCGCTCTCCCGAGACAAGGAACATAATTGTTGTTATTAGCCTGTAGAGTTGGGCAACAATGGAGCTCTTAGACAAATAAGCTTAATCAGGGTTTGGATATACAGACTTTAATTTTATTTTGATTTTTTGATTAACTTCAGATCTTTTTATTGGATTTGTTGTCAATCATAACATATAAGGGTTCAGTTAGAATATTTAAGTTATTACTTCTAGAGGGCAGTTTTTAATCAGAGAGAAGCTGTTTATTTCTAATCGGCATTCAGCTCCAACCAGGGGAAATACATGGAGTCTAAGTTAGCAGAGGAATGTCTGTATGAACAGGCAAATCAGACCAATCATAATTATCAAATCATAGTCAATTTAATTTCAAGAATTAAACTAACTTTATACGTAGATGAAAGCAGATACTGTATGCACTTTCTGTCATGATCTGTGTTTCAGTGTGTTTATTTCTGAGTTTTCTCTGTGTGATCCCGTTCTCTGTGAGTCTCTGTCTCTGCCGTTGATTGTTTCCCAGCTGTGTCTTGTTCCCTTGATTACCTTGTGTGTATTTAGTCTCCTGTGTTGTCTGTGTTCCTGGTCAGATCCTCGTCATGTGTACCTGTTTCCAAGAACCGTCAGTTGTTCCTCATTGCTCCTCCGTTGTCCTGTTCCGCTGGTTATTTTCATTAAATTCATAATTTTTCACCATCATACCTGGGTCTCAGCGTCTCTCCTCACCACCTACAAACCACCTTTTGACACTTTCATGTTAGGAAAGGACTTAATTTTATATTCTTATGAATATGAAGTAAGATTAAACTTTGACTTTAACTTAACTTAAAAAATATGTTTCTTTACTAAATTATTCACAACATATCACAACAAAAGAGAGAGAGAATTTCTGTGTAGTGTTTCATTGCTAAAATCAACATTTTTTGTTATTTTTTGACCTTTTAAAGATATAAATATCATCACCTTCCTAAAATATTGACCTATGGCCTTTTCTTTTGCCAAACGTGTTTTTGACTTCAAACATCATCCACTTTTATTGCCAAAAGACAACCAATCAAAACCACCGACCAACCAACCAACCAACCAACCAACCAACCAACCAAACAAATAACCCACTTAACAAACTAACAACCAACCCACTGACTGACCAACCAAAACAACCAACCAACCTATCCACTGACTCACTAACCAACCAACCAACCAAACAACCCACCTAACAAACTAACAACCAACCCATTGACCGACCAACCAATAACCAACCAAAACCACCGACCCACCGACTGACTCACCAACCAAACCAACAACCCACCTAACAACCAACCCACAGACCGATAAACCAACCAACCAAACCAAACCAACCACCCACCCACCAAACAAACAACCAACCACCCACCAACCAAAAAACCCACCTAACAACCAACCCACAGACTGACCAACCAACAACCAACTAACCACCGACCGACCAACCCACCCACCAACCAAACAACCAACCAACAAACCAACCCCCAACTTAACCAACCCACCAACCAAACAACCAACCATTTAGATTGAGTCATTTTCATCCAGACACAAAGTTTTTGCTTTGCCTTTTGCTGGAAAACATATACAAATCCAAGCACACTTTTAAATCTGAAGAAAGATTAGATCGTAAACATTTTTTTTATCATATTTTATTACCTGCAAAGTGTTGAGGAATTGTTTCGCCCTGACACGGACTTGAAGCACAACCCATGAATAATGTTTGAACCAAAACAGTTTTAACCAATGAAAAGTCTATTGGATGGTTTTACTTTGATTTTCTTTAGTTTTTGGTATCTGTATGTAAATTAACAAGCGATGACGATGATGTGGCTGTTTTTTGCATAGCCGCTTTATCTTGGGTTGTTTTTTTTAGATTTTCCACAATCGTCTCTTTTTAACCCGAGTGTCTGCATTCAAAACTTTACGACTCTGATTGTTTTGGGAGAAACTTACCCTCTGAAGTTGTTGCCTTCGTCTTCTGTGCAATCGGCTCTATTCTTTAGAGGAATCAAGTAAACTGTGTCCACTTCTAAATATCTGGAGGATTATACTTTGGGAGATGTTTAAACAGAATCCACCCAAACGCAGCGTTGCACCACTTGGGTCTGGTTCCTGTGATTTCTTGAAGCTGTAAATCTCTTACTGACTCATGCAAAAGCATCCAGTGTTGCATCATTTCTCTGCTGCAGTCATTTGTAAAGCCGACTCTTGGTTGTGGTCGGCTGTGCCTGTGGTTTATGAGCCACGCGATCAGCCCATTAAACCCACCGCTCCTTTGTAAAGGTTGTCTGCCTCTTAAACGGTGTCATCTTTATTGATGCTTCTCTCCCCCAACCCCCTCCCCCAACCTCATGTAGAGAAATATGCAATATGGCCCTGGTTTAAATTCAGTTCTCCAACGCAGGTTGTTTATTATGGCAGACAGGCCAGCTATAGAGCCATAGCTTTAGAGCGAAGGAAAAGAAGTGTCTGTGTGGAAGGGGCCGACTGTCCCAGCATGAAATGATACAGCAAATTAATGTCTTCCTCTCACAGATAGCTACACAACTCCACACCAACACGCAGAGAAATACACACAGCAGTGGCTCCACATGCCATATCCCGCTTAGCCCTGACAATGTAGCAGCTGTGAAAGTGGCCGCCTCTGTGATCGGACGCACAAATCACAGCAGGAGAGATGAGATGGTGCCGTCCTGCCGCTCAGAGACCCTGGGAGAGCTGAGGCAAAGGACAAGCTGCCACTCTGCTGCCATAAAAACCAAAGAGGTGACTTCGCTTCTGCCTCCATCAATGCATCAAAGTCATTTTCACAGCCACTCTTTGCTCTGTACGTCCATGGAGTTGGACTTTCATCCTGCTCTTATTGTCTGTTACGCTTCTTTAGACAAAAGTCTTTTTGGTCTAGTTTCTAGTTTTTAGTTTGTCTTATAGTTAAAATAAGACAAACTAACTTACAAGTAACTTTTCAGCAAGATATAGAGGCTTGTTTTCAAGTAAATAATTTCTTAATATTGATGAAAAAGTGTTTGTTACATTGCCAGATAAATTAACTTATAACACAGGAAAAATGTCTTGTTATAAGCAAAATATTAATACCAATATTAATCAGATATTTACTTAAAATGAGCCTTTATGTCTTGCTGAAAAGTTAATTTGTCTTATTTCATGTTCACTAAGCTATTTGCACTAGAAACTAGACCAAAAATACTTGGTAAGATTTTGTGTTTTTGCAGTGTTGATGGCTTTTGAAGATCTGTAGCACCAATACAAATGTGTTACAGTGTAATATCTCTTCCTAAGAATACATCTTAGTTTTCTAGACTAGCTGCATTTCCATTACAAATGTCTGCAAAACTTTGGCAATATTCTGTAACCCCCACGTCCCCACATACACACACAATTTCACAATTGTGGTGTGAAATTGTGTTTTTGTAGTGTGAGCACTCATATGTTTAACTGTGGTTTTTTTCTCTTACATCTGTGAATAAGTCATTTAAAAAATAAATCCTCCTTCAACTTCCTGTCCTCTTTTTCGTCTTTTCCACCAGTAGTGACATCCACTTGTTGATCCCAACTGGTGGGTCAGTGGTACTGCAGCTTGTGTGAAGTTCTCTTTCTCATCAGTTTCAGTACGTTATATGTACTTTCTCTGATTATTTTGGTTTTAATCAGTATCTGCATTTCCGTCGACCATATAACTGGTCAATTTGGAATTACAAAAATAGGTTTGCTTCATGAAAATACACCATTTTTTTATGTGTTTTTGTGCTCAGATAAGTTTTTTTTTTAACTTTATCCAAACTAGTGTATTTCACAAAAAGCTTTTTGCCATGTGACCAGCAACTGGATGTTACTACTGACGGAAATGATGAAGAAGATGACAGGAAATGGTAGAAGGATGATGGCACATAGTTTTTTTGAACATGTGACTTTAATTGAGTTTCTTCTTCAATGAAGACACCACATTTGTGAATCTGTGGGATTTTTTACGGTCTTGACCATTAACAGACATCATATTAACTGTGTTTGCTGGGATGGAGATGCAGAGTTGATGAGCGCTGTGAGCTTCCTGTGACGCTCCAGTCTATCCCCTACCTCTGCTCTGCACCCCCCTGACAATCTCCCCAGTTCCTCAGAACTGCTAATGGCTGCTAATTGTGGCACAGCAGGCGTTTGGTGGTGGTGGAAAAACTGGATGCAAGCAGCCAGGCCTGGCAGCGGCGCCGCCCGCCGCCTGGGAGGCTCTTGGCCCTCAGATATCCGCTCTATCTATCAGAAAATATCCTAAAAAATTATTAGCTGGAGTTTTCCCTGTGAGAAAAGAAACTGGACCACCAGAAAAAGTCATTAACTATCAACTAATTTGGATTAAACCAACTATAGATGTGAAACCGACATAAAAACAAACAAAAATAGCAGGAAAAGCATTTAATTAAGTTATACAAATTCTAAAAATCATCAATATTAAGGAATTATTAATTTTTAAAAAGCCTCCATTTGTTGATAAAAAACATCCTGGTAAGTTAGTTGTCTTACTTCAAGTGTGCTGAAACTATACTAAAAACACTTGTTAAGATTTTCTGTTTTTGCAGTGTATCTGAAATCTTGCAACATGTCAGAAAAAAAAGTTATTAAACTTACAAATCTGCAGCTGATAACCAAAAATATAAGCAACTATTGACTCAGTGAAACAAACTCATGTTTGGTTTTGGTCAAATAAAGATTATTCTGTCTGGTTGTGCCAGAATTTCTTGATAAAACCCATTGACCAACTTTTGGCAATAACTGTCTCTGCATTCAATAAGTACTTAGAATTAAATCATCTTGACCATATTTTTAAATGGTTGTTTTGTGACTTTTTTGCAATCATCCATACAGATTTTGTGTTGCTAATTTAGAAATATGTGCAAGGACTTTCCCAATATTTGCACTTTTTGTTACTCACCACATCGATCACAGACGATCAGATAACGTCAAATTGTTTGGTTGAGGCACCAGTGGAGTCGATGTAAAAAATACTGCCACCTATAGGTGGGAGTTAGCATTCGATAATTTTATTTTTGCTCATTTTAGCAGAACATTTTTAATAAACTCACAAATAGGCCTGTCATAACAAATTGTCAATTGTTTTGAGACCATTTTAAAGTAACATAATAGTAATAAAAGCATAATAATGCAAGAACACATTTTCAAACGTCACATTGTAATAAACATCTAAGAGCAGAACTGGGAGACATTTTTAATATCCAAAATAAAATAAATAAGTAAACAACACAACAGAAACAACAAATAAAATGAATTATGAAGTCTCTGTAAACAGAATTTTAAAAAAAGGGTCAGCTGAAGACTTTTGTAATCCAGTTCTTGGTAAAAACAGAGAAAAATCAATTAAAAGTCATGCAAATGGACATTACTGAGCCTGCGATTAATGATTTATTGATTATTATGAAGGAGATACTCAGAGATGTTCGGTCTCTGTTGATTTTCTGACGGGTGATTTTACCAATAATCCTGCCATGTTGGTTAAGATTTAAAATGCACTCTAACACCCCGACGCTTTCCATTAACGCCGAGCTGCTGCTGCGTCGGATCAGCAGGCAGATGCACCAGCATCAAAATTGAGAGATTGCATGGGAGTGGAGGTCCAGCTTCACGGAGAGCCTGAAGCGCAGCCTGCAACCGTTTGGCATGAATACTCCAGCCTGGGCTGGAAGATTTGTGTTTGGGAAGTGGACTCACGTTCCGCTTTCTTCCCAAGGCCACAGGCGGACGGGAGCGGACAGGGACAGCGCCGGGTCTGCTGAAGGCCTCCCTCATGTTTCACTGCAGCCCCACTTTGTATTTCACATACAGCTTCAAAAAGGTTCAATATTTTTGGTCACTCTTATCAGAAAGTGAAACTCACACAGCATATATATTCATCACACACACAGAGTGGAATATCTAAAGCTTTTATTTCTGGTTATGTGGAAAATAAAAACCGCAAATTCAGAGTCTCAGATCATTTATTAGGCTTATTAATAAAGTGGGATGTTTTTATTCAAAGAAATACTTTTAATAAGAATTAATGAAAATGATGTATAACACAGTGATGTTGAAGTCATTTTTGTTTTGGGCCAAATCAAGATCCTGAATGCTCTTAAAGGGCCGGTGGTACCAGAATGTATTGATAAAACTTGACCACAAACTGCTGAAATATCAATGAATTATTAAAGTTAAATATTATTGAACATTTTCTCAGTCCCTCCAGGATTTCGTGATACTTTTTGTGTTTTTCTTTAAAGTGTTTGTTGTAATAATTTGGACATATTTGCTCTTATTTGACGGTAAATGTAACTTTTTGTATAGATCATGGACTATAATATGGCATCTGTTAAGGCTGAGGCAGCTGTTTAGTACAAGTAGGAAAGTTTTTGAACATTTTTGAGAAAAATCTTCAATTATATATTAGTGCAAAAAAGTTGTGTAAATTTCCACGATAATTTTGAAGAAACTGGAGGCACCGATTGATATAATTTGGCAGTTAACAGATAAAAACTAACTGATTTTATTGATAACATAACATTTAAGCACATTTTATGTTTAGTCTAGAATCTAGAGGGCCACATAAAAAATTACAACGGACCGGATTTGGCCCACGGGCCTCGAGTTTGACATGTGGTATAAAATATTGAACAAACAACTTCCTTCTGTCAGAAATTCTTCATAAAAAGAGAAAATAAATGTAATTTACAGTACTGAACACTAAAGAGAAAAGTAAAGTAAAATCTAGATTTGTTTCAGTTATCAATGTTAAACTGGAATTAATTGAATTATGATCTCAAATTAGTTTTTTAAAAAAAAATTTTTTTTATTGAGCCTTAAAATGATAAAGGCTTCTACTGTCTATCACATTTCTGGATAAAATGTTATTTTTTCCAATCATGTGTTTAATTTAAAACCTGAAACGAGCTTCTTCCTGTGAAGCTGAATCTTGCCAGAGCTCCAAATTACAAGACTGGATTTTCCAGATATTTTATCCTAACTTGACGTTATTGTTTCTGATCGATTTGGACTTTAAATGAGCACAGCAGACTTTCAGTCAGAACAGGCCTGGATGGGCATAACTTCTGCTGTGATCGATCTGACAGCAGCAGCAGTGGGCGGCTGATTGATATTATGCTCCTGGATTTCTTCATGAGGGAGAAAAGTTGATTTAGTTCCTCTGACTAGATAATAGTCAAAACAGAAAATTTGTCTGTTTCATAAATCATCTGCTCTACATCTATGTTAGTTTATTTTGGACAACATTTGAGAGACTCACACCTGGACTGAATGATTCTTAGGTAATGAGATTTTAGTCTAATCGGTTCTGCACATTTTGAGTCAAACTCAAGGTCCGTGGGCCAAATCCGGCCCGCCGTAGCTTTTTATGTGGCCCTCTGGATTCTAGACTAAACATAAGTGTGATTAAATATCATGTTATAAATAAAATCAATGCAGTTTTTATCTGTTTACTGCCAAATTATATCTATCGGTCCCTCCAGTTTCTTGAAAATTATCATGGAAATTTGAGCAAAATTAACAACTTTTATGCACTAATACATAATCGGCAATTTATTGCAGATTTTTCTCAAAAACTATCAAAATCTTTATTTGTACTGAACAGCTGCCTCAGCCTTAAATGGTGTGAGATTATAGTCCATGACCTACATAAAAAGTTGCATTTACTGTCAATAATAAGAGCAAATATTTCCAAACTAATACCACAAACACTTTGATTTTATTTTCGTCACTTTAAATCTAAATAATCTGTTGCTAATCACGACCTTGAACTCAACGTTTGCGCTCACACAGGAAAATGTCTGCAAACAGATGCGCAGTTACATAGATGCACTACCTTTGAAAAGCAGAAGTGGAGCCTGCTGCACAACCTACAAGAACGCAGCAAGTGGTTTCAGGATGCTAAGTCAACAACAAGACTCTTGTCTTTTCATACAGAGCCAAACGTGTTGCAACTCAGCTTGGGTTGCTAGGTAACGGGTTGGACTTCGCTGGTTGCTAGGCGACGAGCAGTTTCTGCTGATTCGTGACGTTACATCCTGGAGGTTTTTGAAACGGCTCACTTTTCGTTTAGCAAACAGCATAAAGGTGCTGCCAAAAGATGGCTGGGTGTTTTTATAAGCTGAGAAACCCAAATAAAAGTGAATTCTCCAGAATACGTGCCCTTTAGATTTAATCTTAGTAAGGCGCAGATAGTCAGAACATAAAAATAAACAAGTAATGGATCTATATTTTGTGTTTTAAATTGGTTTGCATCCCATAAAAGGGACATATTTTTATTCAGTGGTGCTTCGTGGCACACATTCAGTAAAATGAAAGCATATTTAAAATGGCAAATAAAAGCCTTAAATGGCAACTTGTGGCTTATGTTTCGCTTTATTTAAATCACATTTATTTACGTAGAAATATCTGCAACTGGGGTAAAAATAAACAAAACCATAAAAAGTAGATGCTCATTCTTTGCAGAAAGTGATGAAATCCTGTCTGTGTTAATGGGAGGAGTGAGTGAAAGTCCTGTCATTCGGCGAACAGCTTCCAGCTCCTCAACAAATTCTGATGATGTCTGCAGCCATGATGTGATAAATGGTGTATAACTGCTACGCTTGCAGTTTGAATAGCTGCAGATGAAAGTAATTCAGATCACCTTGCTAGTTATGAAGTTATTCAGCTTCCGCTCTTTTTGTAACTCTGTTTGTCTCTGAGATCGGAAACTCGTTTGCTTCAGGTGTGAAAGGGAACAAAGCTGACCTTGAAATCCATGTTGTGTCTGAAAGAGACGCCCTAAACAAGCTGCGTCAAACTCACTGTGGGCCAAATCAAGATCCTGGAGGCTCTTAAAGGGCCTGTTGTGCCAGAATGTACTGATAAAACAGGTTCATAAACTGTTGAAACACATGTGAAACTCGAGGCTCGTGAGCCAAATCCGGCACGCTGTAGCTTTTTATGTGGCCCTCTGGATTCTACACTAAACACTAAGTGTGGTTAAATGTCATGTTATCAATCAAATCAAAGCAGTTTTTATCAATTTATTGCCAAATTAGTACCACGAACACTTTGATTTTTATTACAAAAAAATGACAAAGTTTCACAAAATCCTGGATTTATTTTTTAAGAGTTTATTAATATTTCAGTAGTTAATAAACAGGTTTTATCAAAACATTCTGGCACAACCGGCCCTTTAAGAGCCTTCACGGTCTTGATTTGGCCCGAAACCAAAATGAGTTTGACATCCTGATTTAGAATGTCAATGAATTATTAAAATTAAATAATATTATTGAACATCTTTTCAGTCCCCACAGGATTTCATGATACCTTTTGTCATTTTTTGCAATAAAAACCAAAGTTAATGAGCTAACTTGGAAATAATTGCACTTATTTATGATGGTAAATGCAACTTTCTATATAGATCATGGACTATCAATCTGACATCAATTAAGGCTGAAGCAGCTGTTTGGTACAAGTAAGAAACTCCCTATTATGCATCAGTGCAAAAACTACATAATGTGTTGGTTTTACGTGAATTTCCACAATAATTGTGGAGGAAGAAACTGGGAGGGTCTGATTCATGTAATTTGGCAGTAAACAGATAAAAACCTAGCAACCATTGAAGTCCAACCCGTTACCTAGCAACCCAAGCTGAGTTGCAACACGTTTGGTTCTGTATGAAAAGACAAGAGTCTTGTTGTTGACTTAGCATCCTGAAACCACTTGCTGCGTTCTTGTAGGTTGTGCAGCAGGCTCCACTTCTGCTTTTCAAAGGTAGTGCATCTATGTAACTGGGCATCTGTTTGCAACCATTTTCATGTGTGAGCGCAAACGTTGAGTTCAAGGCCGTGATTAGCAACAGATTATTTAGATTTAAAGAGACGAAAAGAAAATCAAAGTGTTTGTGGTACTAATTTGGAAATATTTGCTCTTATTATTGACACTAAATGCAACTTTTTATGTAGGTCATGGACTATAATCTCACACCAGTTAAGGCTGAGGCAGCTGTTCAGTACAAATAAGAAAGTTTTTGACAGTTTTTGAGAAAAATCTGCAATAAACTCCTGATTATGTATTAGTGCAAAAACATTGTTAATTTTGTGTGAATTCCCATGATAATTTTCAAGAACCTGGAGGGACCAATAAATATAATTTGGCAGTAAACGGATAAAAACTGTATTGATTTGATTGATAACATGATATTTAATCACACTAATGTTTAGTATAGAATCCGGAGGGCCACATAAGAAGCTACTGCGGGCCAGATTTGGCCCTCGGGCCTCGAGTTTGACACGCGTGATGCGACGGCTCCGGTGTCGTCGAGCTGCAGCGGTTAGCCGGTGTAAATCCGGGGTGAAGCTCTGCTCCTGGTTCCGTCTCGACGCCACACCCTGTCTCTCACCTTTCGGTCCATTATTGGATCGGCAGCTGAGCAGACGTCTGGATCTGCGTCGTCTGTGTCCTTGGGCTTCTTCATCGCACATTCTTCAAGTGCCAATTATATTGCCAGCGGAAGAGCGATCAGAAGCCTGCGTGCAACGCTGTGATAAATCCATGTTGTCATCCCTGTGGTGTATTTCATTTGCTATGGGATTTGTCAGAGAGGAGGAGAGAGCAACGCTCAGAGGAAGTACCCGACCCATTCTTTTTTCTTTTGTTTCACTCTATCTTTCATTTCTACAAAGAAATCTTTATTTTTTTCCTCTTCCTGAACTCCCTGCATCAGCAGCAGCACCTAAATCTTCCCGGCTGAAAGTGCAGCGTCCAATTAAACTCTCATATCCATGCAGGGAGAATAAGATCGCTCTCTCTCATTCGCTCATTCTCTCACCTACTCTTTGCATCATTAATGTTCTTTCCTTCCGTTCTCAATTACCTTTCTCAATTACCCTGCCTTGTTAGAAAAACAGACGTGCTTGAGTACAATATGAAATGCTAATTAAAGTTTAAATGCACAACACAGAATTGGCTCTCTGCTGTTTTTATCTCTCAGGATTCTGATCCTTGGCTCTTGCCTTTTCCGACTCTGCCTGCAGCAGATGGCTCTGGTCAGAGGTGGACAGGTAGCAGACACCTGTGCACGTCCCCCGAGGCTCTCGCTGCCCCCGAGCTGCAGCTACGCCTCTCCCAGCGCTTTGAACACCTCCAGCTTTCTGCTCCCTGCACCACACGGGTCGCCTCCCTCCTCCTTCCCAGTGGTTCAGGCCTTCTGGATGGGGCAGATGGCGACAGAGGGCCGGGAGGAGATGACCTCTAACCTGGGAGCCAGACCCGACCCGGTCCACTGCGGGTTCCTGCAGCGAGTGTTAGCATCAGGATGATTAAAATAATGCGCTTTTGGGTTTGTTGTTTTAAAAAAGAAACTATTTCACTGTTTTAACTGGACAATATGGCAGGAGGTTGTTCCCCAGGACATAAATCATTTAGCACAGCGATGTCCAAAGTGTGGCTCTGGGCCCATTTGTAGAACTTGAAGTGATTTTTTTGGCCGCTGAACACAGATTAAGAATGGTGAAGTATTTGGCCAACAAAATAGAAAGCAGGGCTGTATAATAACATCGATATCCCGAGATAAATCAATATTTTCTTTCCTAGAAAAACATCTATATTCATCTGCAAGTATCGTAACATCCAACTGTCACCTTGTTCCCTCACTGCTTGCTTCACCAGGTCATCAGGCTTAG
>CAEGAF010174232.1:0-14781 GCA_903067075.1 Micropoecilia bifurca | reverse complement strand
AGTGCCAGTGTGTGTGTGTGTGTGTGTGTGTGTGTGTGTGTGTGTGTGTGTGTGTGTGTGTGTGTGTGTGTGTGTGTGTGTTAGTGTGTGTATTGATGTTTAGTTGCACCGACTGCTACTGGTTAACTGGTGGGTCAATGGCTGCGTTTTTGTGGCTTCATCTATGAAGTGCCAGAGAGGGAGAAGAGGAGAGCGGATGAATGCCGATTCGTGTGAGTGTCTGTGCATGAGTGTGATTACAGACTAGCTCAATGGGCCTATTTCTGCAGGGCCAGTGGGAGGGCGTGGCGCCTGTGGCTGGAACTTTTCTTGTGTTTCTAAGGAACTTTTGAAAAGGGCCCAGAAATGCGGCTGCGTGTGAGTGTGTGTGTTGTAAAGTGCCTCACAGACCATGAAGTCTTTGTGCAGCAGAGTGCGTGTGAGGGGGCACTCAAGACTACACACACACACACACCATAATCAATGGTCTCCTCACAGCCCCTAAATCGAACAGACACGCACAAAGAAAATGATGAGAGTCACATTTCTCTTGATACACAGTGATGAGAATCACAAGGAAACATCTGTGTGTGTGTGTGAGACAGAGAGTGTGTGTGTCTGTTTATGTAATTATAGTTTGTTTAATCAGGCTAATGACTGTCATGCAACTGCACAAAAACCCAGAGGAAGGAATGAGGCAAAGAAAAATCAATCCACGGGAGGAAGAGTTAAGAGAGAGGAAAAGGTTCAACAGAACAGAGTGGAGGAGAAAAGCAGCAGTGAGGAATGAAGGGATGGATGGAGCCAGTGGGCAGAGGGGTGGAAAACAAACAAAGAAGTGATTTTTGCGCTTAGTGCTTGGGGGAAAAATTCAATCAACTTGGTCGAATTCAATCTGCAAAAATTGAAAGATGCACCTTTGCAGGGGGGGGGGGGGAGCTGCACAGTGGAGAATGGATGCCGATTTCCCTGCAACACACGCCAGTAAATGAGCCAGACAAATGGCTGTTCTCTGGACATCCTGACCTTGCTACACTCTCCTACCTCCGTCACATCGGTTAAAGGGACTCCGGCGAGGCGACAGACAAACCGAACGCGTGCAGCCATGTCAAGGCTGTTTGGTTGTGCATCATTCAGGTTTTTTTTATTTATTTAAGAAACTCAAAGCACACGTGTTGGACGATCTGGCAGCAGAGGCAGTTCTTAGTGAACCACATGGTCGCTAAAGAGCAGCACTGACTAAATGCTAAAATCTTGTGACCTCAGACATTTCTCATGAGATACTGATTAATCGAGGTCAGAAGACTTCAACTCATGAGCCAACCCCACGAACTGGAAAAGAGTCAGTCAATGAATGGCTTCGTTGTTGTCTTGGATGCCAATTTAAATTACCAACATCTGATATGATTGAATCAGATTCTGACTGGGTTTACAGTATTACCACAAAAACAAAAAATCTTCTCGGTTAATAAACACACTGAACTTTTAACTTGTACTAGAAAAATGTATGGAAGCCAAAAAGTATAAAAAAAAAAAATAAAAAAAAAGTAGCAAAACACTTCAAATTGTTGGTTTATGAAGCGTAACTAGTCAAACATGCTGTGTACTTATTTGATATGCAAAAATTATTAAAAATGAAGTTAATCATTTCATGGCAGATCTATTTAATTTGTTATCAAAATCAGTTGGCAGGGCTAATACTGCCTTCATAAAGATATATAAATTAACCAATCGGGTGTTTCGGATGGCTGAAAATCAACATGCTAAACTGAAGCCCGGTGTTTGAAATCAAACACTAAAATGTATTTACTTGTGCCATAATATCAGATGCATGTAATAACGTATTTACTGCACTTATTAGAACTTGTATTTTATTATTGTGTATATAAATAATAATTCAACAATTTTTGTTTTGTTTACTCATCGCTACATCAAATAAGTCAATAAGAATCAGTAAATAATGAAGATGTAAACCAGCTGTATGATTAAATTTTGAATCCATAGTCACTGTAGCATCTTTCCACTGCCAGCTGTTCTATAGTGTTAACTTCTAAAGAAAAAATGGTTGTATTGGTGTTGATGGTTTCCATTAAACAGAAATGACCCGACCTGAAAAATCCTAGTTTAACACAAAGTTAGACCAACTACAGACATGAGATTATTTCCCCGTCTCTGGCCTAAATTGAACAGACTTCAACTAAAAGACACTTTTACACAATACATTCTGACAACCTTCCAACTTGGCAAGAGGTTTTTAATATAGTTGTGTCATTTTAAGTACAGAACAAGTCAGAGCAGCAGAAGGCCCATTATTGGATGAACATGAATATTAGCAGAGGGTTTAACTGGTTTCTGTTGAACCGTTTCCTCCTTCGTGGTTTTATCCGCTACACGCGGTTGTTTGATCGCCCTCGACACTGACAGGCTTCATTAAAAGTGCCAGAGCTGCAGCTCTGTAGCTGCTCTCTGATTATATAAACCACTATATCTTTACCTTCTCAGATTTACCACTGTTTTGACAGGAAAATGCCATGTGGCGTAGATCTAAGTCAGAGAGATGTTACATGTCTCTGAACTGCAGATGCAGAAAAATTATCTCCTCAAGAGAGAATTTAAACTCCAATTATTTTTTTCAGCTTCATAACCCGTTGACCTCGCTATGTGGTACAGTTATGGTGCTTTGCAAATATATTCACGTCGCGCGAACTTTTCCCACAATCTGCCGTGCTGCAACCAAAGGTCAGCGAATGTGAAGAACAACATGAAAGCAGCTCAAGTGGAAGGAATATTATTGTTCTAGATTGTTTTTCTGACCGAATAAACAGAATGGTGTGAGTTTGAAACACTGGGGGAGCTGGGGAGAGTTTTGAAGGAAGTGCAGGAGAAAGATGAGAATTCACTTTTTGACAAAAATGTGGTGCAAACGCCAACCACCAAAACATGGTGGTGGCAGCATCATGTTGCGGGTGTTTATTACCAGACACAAGGAAGCTGGTCAGAACAGAAGAGGATCCAGGAAGCTAAATAGAAAAGTAAAAGTAAAAAAAAAAAAAAAAAAAAACTCGAGACTGCGATACAGGTGAACCTTTGTAGCGGACAGCAACGATACACAGACAGCCAGAGCTAGGAATGTAATGGCCCAGTCAAAGCCCAGAAGTCGGTGTCTGAATAAGTGAATATCAGCTCAGTAACAGGTTAATGACCCCGTTACTGAGTTCATGCCAGAACAGGATTTTTTAAATTTATACTCCAATTTGTTTGACTTCCTGTATTAGACTGAAACTAATGCAGTCTTAATGTTACTGTAAAACAGCAGTTATTTAAAATATTATCCAATAATTCCAGCCTATTAAACTATTAAACCAGCACATAATCATTCAAATTGTGCTTCAGCACTCAGTAATGTTTTGTTGGGTGTTCTTTAATGTCAATAACCGTTACTTCCTTTCAGTCTCTGTTGAATCCTTTATAAACATGATCAAACCCCCAGGTGAGGCACGTTTACTCGTCTTTTTTGATTATTCCAAACTCTTAAAAATAGCCCTCAGTCTCTGTGGGCAACATTACTCACTCGCTAATTAACGAAAAGGAACACTTGAGGAACTAACGGCTTCTCAAACACGGGGATCTGGTGTAAATGTTCAGCATTAAAGGCTTCCTGTTAATTAAAAAGTGCAGTTGGAGAGCGGTCAGAGATGGCGAAGGGAAGTATATGTGGGTTATCTTTCCCGTCTTGCTCTGCCTCGGCGTAATCCCGTCCAGGTTGTTCCTCCGTTCAATCCGCCTCAGCTGTCCTAAGCTCTTTACAGGCCTGCATTAGCCTCCAGTCTTTCTATGTGTCTGCTGCTACCAGGACACCAATCCTCCCAGTCCACCGCCCTCTCGTTATCTCATTTTCCTCCTTCGTCAGCTCGTCATGCTCCTCTGCTGGGTTGACTTCCAAATCCTGCCTCGAACTTTCCTTCCTTTGCGACCCTTTTCCAACCAACCAATCTGTTTCTCTGAGTCGCAGAGCCGTCCTTTCATATCGCCGTTTTCTCTGGGATTGCCTCTGACCTTATTTGGCTTTCATTTCACTCGCATCTCCCACCCAGCACCTCGGCACAGCGTGCAATTCGTTTCTGCCACCACACCTTGTTGCTTTGTTCTCCCTTCGACTCGGTGCTCTGCAGTCTCGTCCGGGGACGCAATTTCTTTCCAGCAACCCACCGAAGCACATGCTTTACAATTAGCGTTGGCAGAAATCCTACATATTTCACTGTGCACTATAGCAGAGACACACACACACACACACAACACTTAGCGTTACACAAAACGCAACATTACATGTCAGGACTAAACAAAACAATGAAAGGGATAGATAAATGATCTCCCTGATCAGCCTCTCCAACCCAGGATGTTTTAGTTGCACATCTTGCTACGTTGCCATTTAATTTGATTTTCCTCATGATTTTCAATTAACTCAGTCTCACTTTCTTTACGGCAGTTTTTCTCATCATGGTATCCTTCCTAAAACACCAGAGAGACAAGTAAACTTTTGAGTAAAGTTCAAACTTCACTCATTGCAAACGTTTATCCAAACAGAAAATGTATTTTGTTCTCATTTCTTTTGCCACTTAAATTAGGAAGTAGACTTTAGCCTGATTAACATCAAACTAACTCCTAATTACATCATTTTATCACTTTCAAATGTTTTCTGTATCAGTTTTAGCATGCTAAACTGACAGCATAAACTTCTTCCATCTTTAGATTTCTGATAAAGATCATCTCAATGAGATTTTTTTTCCCTTTTTGACAGATTAGAAGACTGATTCTGACTAATTTTGTACGTAAATGTAGCTAAACCCTGATTAACGAAGAGAGGTTTCTTGATTAATTGCTCAAGAAAATGAAAGTGCAACTGCAGATAACTTTCAAGTGTTTAAAAAAAAGAAAGCATTGTAATAAAGGAGGAGACACACCTCTTCCTCCCCCCTGCTGTGTATAATGTTTCCATGTCGTGTGACCTGCCAGTCTGAGTTATTTATCTGCCTCAGTCAGATCATGTCCCGTCATACAGACTCGGCTTGGAGTCCAACAAGGGAAACAATTATCACATCCCACACAGCTAAACAAACAAAGCTCTCACACACATGCACCCGCAGTCTCAGTGTCAGTCAGCCTTTCAGGCCAGAGTCTCTGTGGGGAAGATTAGGGCTAATCCACAACTGTTGGAATGAAAGATTAAGAATGAATCACCTGCTGCCGCATATATAAGCATGTGTGCTCATGTGTGTGTCTGTATATGGAGGCGTTTATCGGGAAAGAAAAACCTGTGGCAGCGACTGAAGACGCAGCTCATTAGCTTCAGGGGTTCGTTCAGACTGCAAACATCTTTGAAGGAATCCTTAAAAGAACCCGGTTCAAAGGTTCACTTTAGAAGATCCATATACAGAGGGGGACACACGCGCACACGCAGCAGGTTCCAGAGTCAGTATTTAATTGGATCGATGCTCTTCCCTCGTGGCTCGCTGATAATTGGAGGGACGTGAGGAACACGAGGGAAGCCCTTTTGTTATTTAGCTGCTGTTTATCAAGGCAGGCGGAGGGAGCGACGGGAAGACGGGAGGCAGAGATGTGGGTGTGTGAAGACAGATGGATAGATGGAGAAAAGGGGGGGAAAGCGTTGCAGCAATGAGCTCCTGACCTCATTCACTCCTCTGTCGGGACGTGCGGCTGAATTATTTAAAACGCACACGCAGTCACATGCCTTTCCCCACACAGTGTTTCTCACTCAAACTGCCTCCACGTGCCTCTGCCGTCACCCCCCCAGCCCCTCTCCAGCCGCTGGTTCTCACGTAAGCCAACACCTGCGTGAAACACCCCCCAACCCCCACACCCCCTCATTGTGCGTCGCTCAGGAAGCTCCCCTCTTGATTTGAAGCTTCTAGGCTATAAATACGCACATCCTGCAGCCGGCACAACCTCCCGATTCGCCAAGAGATCCCTAAAATTGTGACACAACCCACATATAGGTTTGGCTGTTTTGGAAAACGTGCATCCAAAAGAGACCAAAAGGAACAAAAAGGGAGAATGAGGCTACTAAAATTGCACGTACTGTACAAACAGTGTGGCTCAGCTGGAGCACATTAATTCCTTTAATTTATTAACAAATTTAAGGACAAACTAGAGTCTATATTCAA
Organism: Micropoecilia bifurca; assembly: GCA_903067075.1. Classification (NCBI taxonomy): domain Eukaryota; kingdom Metazoa; phylum Chordata; class Actinopteri; order Cyprinodontiformes; family Poeciliidae; genus Micropoecilia; species Micropoecilia bifurca. Next base: position 8,620 of record CAEGAF010174232.1, on the reverse strand, counting down.
TTCCCCATGAATATAAAGGCTGCATTCTGATTTTACTCGATCTAGTTTTCCCCTTCTATAAACCCGTGGAGATGTTCCCATGGGGAAAAAATCCCCAACTCTGTCTTCATTTACGTCGGTGGCTCCATAAATATACAGTGGAAACATCCTCAGAGCTATGAGCTGTGATTTTAAAAAGATGGCCTCCAAGGAGACCGCCGATAGTGTTTCCGCTAAGTGCAAGTCGGAAAGCAAGTTTAAAATGAGAAAGTGGGCTGTTCTGCAAAACACAAGCAGCGAAAGACAAAATGTTGTGGTAATTTGTCAAAAAATAAATTTAAAAAATGCTATTTTTATTTGCTTTCTCTGCTCCAGGTAGGCTGGTGTTGCTGTCGCGTGGATTCACAAACGACTCGTCACCCTTTAACGTTGTCGAACTTGTTTTTTCACCAAACCATAGATGGAAATTTAAAAATGACCACCTCAGATTTAGGATTACAAGACGACAGATTAGAATTCACAAAATATAACTTCTTCTTACTTTGAAAGAGAGCAGAACGCAGCTTAGCGTTTCCATTTGCATCAGACCAGAACAAAAACTGCCAGAAGATGACTGGACTTTGCACAATCTTCTAGGACTGTAGATTCAAATAAGCCCATAGATTTTATAGATCAAATGGGAAAAACCATTTGTCACGACGAGAAAGAGAAGACAAACACTGGGTCAAATAGAGAGGCCAGAATCAATAAGTAAAACAGAGTTTAAATTCTGTGTGATTGGACTGAGCAGGGACTGCACATAGAATACTGTCAAATTGAAACGATTACAAAAAGTATCTAGATTGTTGTTGCCCTGCAAAATTCCACAAATTATACCCATAATAAAAAGTTACGAATCTTTTGAACAGTGGAGTCATTTTCTTCTTCATATCTACTTTGAACCAGTGATGATCTAGTAGATCCTGATTCAGTGGCTGCAAATCAACTTCTCACATCTGCAAAAGATGCTAAACTTGGCTAAAAGTCCAAGCAAAACATTCCCTCCGCCTGTCCAATGCCAGCATCACTGTGAGACTGGGGTAGTCATTTTGTAATTTTTCATTTCCTGTCCAACTTGCTGTACAACAAATCATACTTTCCTCACTGGAGGAGAGTCCCTGGAGAATAAATCTTGTCAGCCTCCAAAACTAAGGGTCTGGCGCTGTGCAATCAAGTGTCCTGTACCGGAACAATCTGGCAGGTTTTAGGTGGGATGATGATCAACTGTAACATTAGCAGACCGGTTTGCAGTTTTTTTGGGGGGGGGTTGCAAGACAGCTGCCATCTCAGGCGTGGGGCTGCGATCCAAACACCAGTCAAACAGTTGAAAGTTTGAGAAAGCGTGGTGCAAAAACAGACGACGGAAAATGCCATCCCTGGAATTTGTTGCTGATTGCAGCTCGTCTCATCAGAGGACGAGGTTAGAGGATATCAGTCTCTGACTCTGTGAGGGTTGTTGCCCTCAGACAGTAAATATGCTGGGGCTGACTCCATTTTAACTCCTTGCAAGCAAATCAACAACTTAACTTTCTCGTTCTTCGTTAAAACAAGAAAAGTTCAAAAGAACGGTCAATCTTTAAAAAGAAAAACAAGCTTTAAAAAGCCAACACCTTTAGTTTGCTAAAAGATGTTTGACAGATTCAAGCTTTGTTGTATAAACTCTCATACCTAAAACCGCAAGTAGGTAATCAACTATTTCCAAACTAAACAAGCTAATAAACCAGCTTATGTTAAGTTCATTGGAAAGGTCACAACCAGATACAGCTAATTAAATAAATCGTTCAAGAATATTAGGACCTCGATCCTAAAGTGGAAACTCTTGGACTCAGAAGTGCAGAGGGGGAATATTTTAAGGCCCCCTGGATAAACTGGAGAAGATTTGACAACTAGCGCTGGTGGCTATTTAGGCAACACCAGGTGGTTCAAATAAAAGACCACATCTGTCAGCAGCTTTAAAGTTCCCTCAAACCTTTACTCAGTTGTTCTCAGTCAGAAAAGAAGCACACAAGAAAATCACAGTTTGTGAGTTTGTGTTGCTGTTCCTGCTTTCAGGAAAGAAAAGAAACATCTTTGACCAGATACGACAGACAACAGACAGCGCAGCTATGCAAAGTACAACCTCAAGCCTTAGTAGCTTTAAAAAAAACACACATAACTTTAAAATACAGGTGAACAAAACAGTTTTGTTTCTCTAAGATTTTTAGAAAATCTCATTAAACTGACAAGCTTCCCATCATGCATCATCTGTAGTGGGGAACAATCATGTCTGCGATTTTCCACAGAGGGTTTTGTGCTGATATTAGGCTGCCAAATGGCTATTGTTGCCGAGGATTGACGGTATGGCAGATTATATAGGAAGACACTGAAAGCAAACATTAAATATGCATTATATATATTCTATCTAGATGCATGAGACATCTGGAGGGATTGCTTGTTTATGGCAGATATGAATACAGTTTGAAAACCCGTACTACTGTATTTCAGCGAATGTGATTGGTGGCATTTGGAGAGCTTGTGGATTTTGTGATAAAAAGCTCAAGTACTACTGTCCTGCGGGGAATATTTTCACCACTTTTTACGCGTCACTCCCAATTAAGAGCCGGTGGGACATTTGGATCCATAAATAGAGGACAGGCACAACAGTAGAAATCGGGATTCACTTCAAGACCGGCATGAAACTGAGGTTCTACGAACAAGCCACCAGCTGGAGTTTTACCAAACCGTTCATTCCAGCATCGAGAATGAACCGGGATGCATTTCCTGCAAAGATAATTCATCCCGGCACAAATTTGCTTCTGACACAAATCTCCAACAAAGCTGAAAAACACTGCAAAGAGAAGACAAATGCCATGTGGGTTAAAGGAGGCGAGACTCTAGCCGTCCTCTCGGGGATATTACCGGGATTCTCGTTGCTGGTGTGAAGGCCGACCTTATCTTGGCCTCAGGATGCTCTTATCAGCGGCCTGCCAGTAAAGATCCACCCCAGCAGCTCTGCTGGACAGCTCTGCATAACCCCACCCAGCTTTAATATAATTGCCGGACTGCTATGGAAACCCAAGAGGAGGGCGAGTGTGGGGTGTGTGCATGTGCAAATGTGTGTGTGTGTCTGTGTGTGTTCCTACAGATGGAAATCCTGTCACGAAATATTCAAGTAAAAACTGATATTCTCTGACCCTCCCTCCCTTTCACTGGTTTGTTAGTGGGAAGGAGGCGTCCTCTTTCTGGGGGTTTTATTTATAGCGAAAGCTGTACTGCTCAGAGATCCCAGAATGCTTTGTGGTTTTGGGGGGTAGACGGCACCGCGTTTGTGCTCTCTAATTTGGAGTCCCAGTAACAGTGCTAAAGGCATACAAGAATGTGCTGCTCCAACATCATGCTTCAACAAAAAAAGAAAGAAAAAACAGTGAAACTACTGCTGCGTCTCGGGCTTGTCTTTTTCTAAATTCATTGCAAGTGAACGGATGGGATAGCGCGGAGAAGGCAGAGCAGAAGAAGAAGAAGAAGACAACAGCAAGGAAATAAAAGTCAAACGAAGAAGAGAACCGGATACAAAAAGCTGAAAGTGAGAGAGAGTGAAAGATGGAGAGGAGGGAAGGGAAAAAAAGAGCAATGGGAGGGGATGGAGAGGAGGCGAAGGGCAATAAAGCTGTGACAGCGGCAGCCACGGTGGTTGTCATGGCGACGGCCGCAGAGAGCAGGTAGAGCACGGTCCCCCGGGAGCGAGCGGCGCACGCCTCCCTCCCCCACAGCCCCTCCATCTCCATCCCGTCGCATGTCATCCACCATCATCCAGCCCTCACGCTGCCCCTCGCCACGTCCCAGCATCGCACCATCTTCTGTCTTTCTTCCTCCATTACTCGCTCGCTCGCCTGCCTGCCTCCCACTTCCCCGTCCCACTACAGATCCCTGCGCTTCCCTCAGTTTCACACATTCCTGCTCCTTTCCCTGCTCTTTAGGCGATTCCTGGCTTCATTTTTGCTCTGTTTTTCCATCCTTTTCTTCCACCATTAGTAGCCTCCTTAACTCTCCTCTCTCTCTCTTTTCCTTTTACCTCCCCCCATTCCTTCACCCTTCCTCATTATCTTGTGGTCTGTGCAGACTCATTTTTCCATTCCCTCCCCCGACCCCCTCTCTTCCTCCTCTTGTCTCTATATTCATCTAAACCCCCTACTCCTGAGAATATGTGTGAGTATGTCTACCCAATTACTGTGAGGGAGTCTCTGCTTGTGTGTGTTTAATATCTACACCAACTGTGTTTCTAGCCTTTTTTGACCTACCTAAAACGCCTCCCAGCATTCTCCGTCTCCCTCAGACTCACTGAATCAACAAAACTCCTGCACGCCGCCACCGCTGTTAAACCCCGTTCTAAATGTGTGTGTGTGTGTGTGTGTGTAATCAGAGCCTCAGTGCTGATGTGATTTCAGGTGGTGAGGAGTAACGTCCCCAACTGGACGACTTTAGGGTGGATCTTCATTTTAATATGTAGGATGGCCAGGATATGTCTCACCAGGGAAATTTTATGCTGCACCGCTACTCTTTTTCCAATCAGTGATTGCTGCAACACTTCTTGGTGTGGACGCTGTTACTGAGTGAAAATTTAAAGTAAGCCAGATTCTAGATAGAGATAGAGAGTTAGAGTTTCAGCAGACAACAAGAAGGCAAAATATTTTCATGAGCCGTCAGAGCAAATTGTTGGCAACCTATGAGAAGTCTCAGATTTAATGTAAGGATCTGTATTCCAGGAAGTGCTAATTTATAATCCAGAACGTCTACCGACTCCTCTGGGTTCATTGTTACCTCTACTTCTAATACAGCTAACCTTCAGCAAGAAAAAGGAAACATTACTGCCATACTTATATTTTACTTTATATTAGAGCTTTTGAAAAGAAACTGCAACCGGCTCATAATCCTTACGGACAAGTGGAAGCATTTGAAAAATCTGAAGTTGGACGTCGGCCACAAAACATTGATCAGAGCATCTATGGATAATTCCTAATGTAAACATGCTGAATCACTCAAAAAACAATCAGAATGGTGTAAAAAGAAGAGAGATGTTGCAAGACGCTGCATGTTCAGGCTGAACAACAGGAGCAAATCTCCAATATCCATCAAGGCCATCGTCATATGATATTGGTAAATAATTTACAACCATCTGATTGGACAAATATTTGACCTTTTTGCATGTTTTTTTTCCACTCATTGCCAAACTGGTATTACACTAGTAATAATAGAGTTGAAGAGAAACTTAAAATAAAGTCAGTGTAGTATCATAACCTCACAGATACAATTTTAGAAATATCCATACTTCACTTTGAGTTCATTTCATCAGTATGTAAAAGAAACATTTCTCATAAAATGACACAATTGTAGGTAAACCCCCCGCCGTCCCCCCAAAAAGCTTTTTGGATAGATGTAACTGGAGAATTTTCTGGGTTTATATCTTTTTTCCTTTATAAAGCCATTATCCATGACTTTCTGTTTCCTTGGGATATAAATATGACAAAGAGGGCCATTTCTTTTAGCTACTGCCCACAGGGATGGATAAGGACCCATATTTATCTTGCCGCTATGCATAGTGAGTAGGATTACAAGGAAGGTTAAAAAAATCTAAGTATACAGTAAGGAAAGTCCTGCACAGAGTGCATGTCACTCAGTCTACATTAGATGCTACTGTCATAAATGGGCTGTGTTATTTGCACAGTAAACTTTTGAAAGGTGTTTAGGATTGCTTAACCACTTTGGGCTCCTCTGTTAAAATGATTCAATTGTTTCTTTATAGGTGCAAATGTAGAAAAGGATTATGGTCACTTTCTAGTGACTCTAAATGATCTTCTCTTATTCCCAAAGGAAAATCTTAAACCCGTCAACTTCGATGAGGTATGGGATGTTCTCTTTGAAAATGTCAACATTTCTGAGTGCACAGTTGGAAAACCAACTGGACTCCCATCCATTGTAAAGTGGTAGGACTTTCCAACAATCCTGAATTTTTTTTTATGTGATTTCAAAAAGTAGAGTGAACATCTCATTCTCACATCACATCTCAAACTCTTGACCAAGATTTATAAATATTTCTACAGGGTACAATTTTACAGGTAAGATTAAGTCAAACTGCAGTTTGAAGTCCTTGAAAATAGCAAAACAGCTTCTCAGCTCTGATTTGGTTCCATCCCGATGGCTGTGCCGCCCTGGGCAGACAGCCATGTCCCCCATATGAAAACTCGCCAGTGGTTTCAGACATAAAAGATTAAATTACACTTTGCGTCTCAGCGTTAATTATTGATAAATCTGTGACTTTCACCTGGACTTTGTGGAAGCTCTCGTAGCGCAATCCAATCAATTAACAATGTGTGTTTGCTAAAGGGCAACAGTCTAAATTTACATAAAAGAGGAAGAAAGTGATTTTTACTCCCTTAGCTAAAAGCATGAACTGTTTACAGTCGGAAAGAGAAACGATGTGGTGAAATGAAAACTGGTCAGATGTGGGATCTAAATTACTGGGTGTGCAGTCACACAGACATACAGTAGGAGGGTAGGCACGGCTCTGGGATTACTGCAGGCTCTTTTAGTCTCTCTCTCGAGTCTTGTATACAACAATTATCATTAAAAAGTAAAACTCCAGACTTGGCAGCAGATTTGCAGCCCCAGTTTTTACTGCAGACATTTTGACTTGTCGTAGCAGCAGCAACGACGACAACAATCCAGGCAAACTTCACAATCCAGCGAGTCGCTTTCCTTCAGCTTCCCCTGTAAAGCAGCGAGTCGAACAGCGGTGGGACCTCTCCCATGTGAGCCACAGCCATCATTACTCAACCTGTGCGTTTTTCTGCTGTTGCATGTGGAAACACCTGCTGTGCGGCAGACACATTGCTCTCTCAGCAAATAACAGCTACGTTACAGACAGCTCTAACGTACATTGCCAAGTATTCACAAACCTTGATTATTCCATCGGGATCTTATTTGATAGTCCGGCACAATGTTGTGTATAGCTGTGAAGTTGTGTGTATGTTTTTTAACTAATAAAAACCACACCGTTTCCCTTTTGTTTAACTCTGACTGAATGGACAGTGTGAGGCTTAAAACCTGGGGTAATAGTTTACCTTACAGTAGGATAACAGGGTTTTCTCTGTGTGCTATAAGCCTGACGGGCCACCAGGCTTTACTTGTGCCCAGACCAGGCTTAGCATTGTTAATTTATTAGGATTTTTTTTTTTTACTTTTCAGTTGGCATTTAAGTATTACTCTTCAAGTCTTCCAAAAATCCACAACTATTAAAGGATATTTTCAAATTTTCTGTCAACTTTAAACATTTTTTAACTCAAAAACTCGGCAGGCAGCTGGATAACTGACTTAGCTCCCCGAGGCTTAGCAAGTTTTCTGGTGGAAATACTGGACAACATATGCGTGTTTTAGAATGTCACAGTCAAAGTATAGGCTTGGGACTCAATTCGGTCTGATTGAACCTGTGTTATTTTGCAAAAACCAATGTGCAGCTGTAAGTGAAAGGTGGTTCCACGCTCCAGACTCCCTTAAGATACATGATCACACTTTTCTGACTCCAATTTGAAAAACAACACAAAAAAAGAGAATAGCATTTTTCATTCACTTTACAATTACAAACTACTTTGTTTTGGTATCCCACATGAAATTCTAATAAAGTATATTAAAGCCTGTAGTTGTCGGGCCTTTAATATTTTTAAATCCTCCAGCCAATCTACCACCAAACCCCGTCCGAGAGATGAGAAAAAGTAATTTTAATCGAATGCCGCTCCGTCCCGCCTGATGAAGGACCGCCGTCTCGTCTCTCTGCCCATCTCAAGATGTAAACAGCCAAAGGGAAGAAAACAGGCGGAGAGCAGAGAGTTATTTACACCGCTGGGTCCATGCAAAACCTGCAAACGACGGCCCACTCCAAATCCGGCTCCGGATATGAACCATGATCCTTTTCATTTCCTGCACCCACTGAAAATCAAGACCCTTTCACACACAAGCACCTGAGACACCACCTTCACCCAACCTGCATTTTTACCTCCAACTGTGTTTACATGTGTGTGTACGTGTGTGAGGGAACTTTTGTGCTTCAGGAAAGCGAGAAGGACCCACTTCCTGCGTCAAATTGCCTCTCACATTCCACACTCTCCCTCAGTCCGCCTCGCTCTGGCTATTTTTTCCCCTCCTTTCTTCATCCTTCTCCGTTTCTTCATCTCTCTATGGGGGGCTTTGTCTGGCTATCAGAGGCACAAACCGCTGATTCATTCGGCGAGTTAAACATGATCCTCAGCAACACACCATAACGCGCACTTGTCGAGGAGGGAGAGGGCTGGCGAGAACAAGTTTTTGGCAGTGGATATTCACTACTTCTGAGCCCACACACACACACAAACACACGCACAAACACAGATGGACATTTGCGGCTCTCATGACGGCAAACGGATTCGCGCACACATAAATATAATGGCCATCCGTGGGACACAGATGTCTGTGGGAAAAAGAAGAAAAAAAAAAATCGGCCTCCCATGTAAATCACAGTATCCCGGATGTGATGTAAATAGTTGGATAACAGGAAATACCCACAGAGACATCACTCAGGAGACATCCATACACA
>CAEGAF010174216.1:0-18658 GCA_903067075.1 Micropoecilia bifurca | reverse complement strand
CACACACACACACACACACACACACACACACACACACACACACACACACACACACACACACACACACACACACACACTCTCTCAGTACCATATTTCCACAGCTCTCTCAGTGGCTGAGCTCCCTGGTTGAAGCATTTGCGGCAAGGAGAGATGCCACATTTATGCAGCACAAGGCCGTCATTTCTTTCTGGGGTTTAGGATCTCCTAGTGTGATGCTGGCGTGATGCGCCCAGCTCTGACAGGTGCTGCCATCCCAGCAGCTCAGTCAGGCCCGCCGACCAGACATGAGATGTCTGCTCAAGCCGCGGAAGATCCAGAACCTTGCTGGGAGCATGATCCCAAACTTGGCACGGAGCGCAGCAACAATCACTGGAGCCGATTTAATTGTGTTACTCTTGGGAATAAAGAAGCCAGAGGAAAATAGAAGTAAATGACTCAGAATCGCCACCGCATTTTACCTCAGAACACAATTTTTTTTTATAGAAAGTGTCTTGCAATCACAAAGACACCTTATACATATATATATATATATATAAATATATATAAGCTATGGGACTTTTATTCAAACATCTTTTTTCTGTTTTTATTTACTTTTTATTTAGATTTGTTAAAATTGTCACCCTGTTATGTCAGTATAAAGTGAGACAGACAATCAGTGAAAAAAACATCAAGCTCCTCCACCTCCTCTTAATGCTGATATTGCCATCTGAAGAAACGCACCACTCCCAGTCAAAAACAACCATTCAGAGTGAGTAGGAGTGTCTTAGCTCTGTCAATCAAACCCGTGCATGCTCTGCTCGATGTGCTAATGGTGGAGAAAAAAACGTATTATTTCATGAAAATCGCGTTCCCCCTGTCATCGGTGGCCATCGGTGCTAAGTAGACTGAGCATTCACAACAGCTTCTGCAGACCGGGAGAAGCTGTAGCGTAGCATAGCGGAAGACGGAAGCTGTGTGCAGCATGTACATGAGCCAGATTGACATCGCTAAGACCCGCCTCTTGACTTTGATTGATTGGTTTGAATCAAGCTGTGTATTTATGGTAGCACTGGGAGTACTGGAAGAAGGCAGAGGAGCTCATTTTATTTTCCAGAGATGATCTAAAACATGGTTTTTATAAAATTTACATATCCCAGGTTCTATGCTTCTATTCAGATACTTATTATTAAGAAGGGTTTATGTGTAGAACAGACTTCTAATATAGTGTGGGGTAGCAGGGATTAGCACTACTGGCTTGTAGCAAGAGAATCTCTGATCCAAATTCCTGCCTGGGGATGGATGGAGGGACGGATGGATTTTGTTAGAAAATATTTTTGGCTGTGTCTGTGTCAACAACCACTACTGAGGGCACTTGAGCGTAAATGCATCCCAGACTTTTCAGATATTTATGTGTAAAACAAAATTACAAACATCCAGTCATTAACCTCCATTTCGAGATAATTCGCTCTACCACATAAAACCCTGTTAAAGTACCGCAGGACATGCAACTGGAACTTTAGAAAGTTGAAGGGGTAAGACTCTCGCAACGCACCGCCTATGTAGCCCTAACAGCTCCCTCCTCGGGCTTCAGATGAAGCATTTTCGTTTTTTTTAAATTGCCAAGGCAGGGTGCATCCTCCGATAGCTGTGCCGTGTGTGATCTGAGGGGAAACAGAAGGAGACAAACCCTCACCGCGAAACATGTCTTTTTCCCCTCCAGGATTGTGTAGCTGCACATGGAAAACATTAAGCAATTTATAGATCGAATAGGGACGGGCTAATAAATGTCAGGCAATTTCAATAAGCAGAACCAAGGCAAACTGGGTGTGACTCCATCAGTAGCCTCCCGAGATGGCTCTACATTCAATAAGAATAAACAGTCCTGACCAGATTGTGTCTTACTCTGTAATTAACTCACGTTAAGGTATTATTATTTATAATCTAGGGAATGAGGAAGTGACAGTAAATTGATTCTAAGTTGAACGGAAGGTTAGAGAAATATGAATGAGGTAGGAATTTCTAGATACATCTGTAAAAGTGTAATGAATCATCCCCAGTTCCTTTTAAAAAAATTTTGAACACAGCTGCTATTCACGCTGAACAGAGAACGATGCTGTTGAAAGGAAGAAAACCTTTAAAAGAGATGAGATTAGCACTGTGGTCCTGTAAAAGAGATCAAATTCTACGTTGACGAGATTGAATCTGTCAGGTGTAATTTGGGACTTTTGGCTCAGCTCAGTGTGCAGATGATCTGGTCTGCACTTTTTATTGGACAGTGTCCAAACATGCCTATGTGGAAGAGTTACTGGGGCATGGGTCTTTGTCCACACACCCCTAGGAGAGCTAAGATGGGCCCCACTTTCATTGGTTGCAGTGGGTAAAAGCACAGTGGGGTTTTATGACTGGATGTTAAATATCTACATGAAACTTGTCTTTGATCATCAGACGCAAAAGTTGTCCTGATCAGACAGCATTGCCTTTTTTGTAATTTTTTCTCCTTTTTTATTATTTGTCCTGTTTGGATAGAAAACAGCCACTGTTTGTGAAAGGAGGTGCCAAAAATATTCATGCTTTTAAAAAAGTTCCACCATCTGCCTCATGTCTTATTTACTCGTCCTCACTGCCAACACGTACTCAAAGTTTTTCCCTCTTATGCCTGAACTAAGGAGAAGTTTAGATAATGAAGCTGTACTCATGAAGTGACCATTTTTCCTGCTCATCCCTCAGCTCTGAGATTTACAGGGGGTAGAGCCGTCAGAGTAAAATCATAGGTCTACAGATGTTTTCAAGATGTTTTTTTCCTGTCAGTTGCAGATTATCCCCTGTAGCAAAATCTCATTAAAGTGCAATTTACAGAGCTGCGCTGATGTTGCCATCAACCAAAATTAAAGGCATTAATTTTTCAAAGGAAGTTCACTGAAGTCCTCGCAATAAATGATGTAGCACTTTGTAAGAATGATTAGCCAGTGCATTATTTTTGGGGGAAGAAATTAACTCGCATTAACATTGCGAGGGGATTGGACATGGACAGCGAATAAAAAAAAAAAGAGAAGGAGATGTGCAAATGTGGCCATTTAGTTAGAGCGTGTCGGTATGGAGACATGCATATTAACGCTATCACGCTGGCACAGATGAGGGAAGAGGGAAATATGAAAGCCTGATGGAGGTTATGACATAGAGAGATGTGTACACTGGAGGGCTAAAGAGCTTCTCCTTCTCTTCTACTCTCTGGTGATGAATGCAGAGAAATTTGAAAAATGTACAAGCTTTTTGGTTTCAAGTACTTTCCAATAAAAAATTAACTGTATTAAGATGTACAATAAAAATGTTTGATTGCTTTTATGTTGGAAGTAAAGGCTTTATACCTTATTCCAATCTTGACTAGTGTTTTACTTCCACACACATGTACACACTCAAAAATGAAAATATATATATTTTAATTTTTTATTGTTTTTTGCATCATACTTTTTCCATGTTAGCACATGTGGTAGATCTTTAAAATGATCTACTTTCTCCATTTTTATTTCATTTGAGATTTTCTTCTGTTGTATTTATGTAAAAAAAAACAAAAAAAAAACCCCAGAAAGATAAACAATTACACACAAACAAATCTAAAACCTTGAATATGGATCACCCACTAACACTGAATTGAAGACATAAAATATTAAAAGTATAAATGTTTAGATGTATTCTCACAACAAAACGACTATTTGAATCCTAAAACATAACAGACAAAATTATAAAATTGTTAAATTATTATGAATAATTTTAAAGTAGTTCCGGAAATAATAATATTAATATTAATGTTAATATTAATATTAATAATAATAATAATAATAATAATAATAATAATAATAATAATAATAATAATAATAATAATAATAATAATAATAATAATTAACAAACATTTTTTCTTCTTCTGCTGTTCTAATGAACCTAGTCTCGTTTATTTCAGTGACATATCACAGAAATTACACCCACGGCGGATTTTAATATCGCGTAATTCACATTATGAATTACAAGTGATTAGAAAATGGACAATGGGCTTGGGAAGTGGGAGTCCATCTTTTATCTGCATTAAAATGAATTCCATAAAACGGTCTGTGTGCGTGTGAAGAGTGCGGGGCCACAGTCCTGCAGGCTGCAGGGCTGTGATTTATAATGATGGGGATGTTCTCCAGCAGACCAGGCAGGGGACATTAAAAAAACTTCAAGCATAATGTTATAGTGTCCGGTGATGAATGTTTGTATTTATGATTCGGAAACGGCGCAATTAACTTTCGGTGACTTGTGGTCCGAATAAACGCGGCTATTCGGTTCACTTCATCAAAGTTAGTTAGACGCATTTTTTTTCTTTCTTTCTTTCACAGCTTCATTATCTTCGTTTCTTTGAAAAGTTTCACTTTTGTTCGTCTTTTCAAAGTCGCTGGCCGTGACATGTCTTTGTTTTTAGAAGATGAAGGTCTGTCTGGGCGAAACAATGTAAAGGCGGATATAGGTTTAATTAAGTTAACTGGTGAAAAAGGATGTCACAGCGTGCAGCCGTGAAAGAAGTACAAAAAAAAACAAAAACAAAAGAAGAAGGGAAAAAAACGGCTGTCTTACAGCTGATGCTTTCTGAGACATTTGTTTTTGTCCTCTGCTTTCGAGGTTATGCACTCCAAAGCCCATCAGCTAAATATCAACGATGGAAAGTATCGGGATCTTTCCGCTTTGCATTTTTACCTTATTTCATTCCATCCCACCTGCTGTCGCTGGTTAAGTTATTTAAATGCAGCTTCTATTGGGGACGCCGCCGCTCGGTCAAAGTGCCATTGTCTTTTCTTTTATTTTTTTTTTTCGTTTCATCTTCAAATACAGAATTATTTGCAAAGAAATTATGGGCCTCGCGAGGGCACGTCTTTTCCATATTAATTTTGTTAGACTTACCTCCTGTGGTCAACGTGCGATGTGACCATTAGTGGGGGCATAATGTTTTTTGTTCCTTTGAAAAAAAAAAGAAACAAAAGGAGAAAAGATAAAAGAAAAGTCTTTGTACTACAGAGACAATTTATTATTTATACTATACGCTTAATATAGATTTTAGAGAACGCTATAGATGGCACTAGACTGATGCCCTTAAACGATATGCACAAGCAGAGCCGGATTTATAAGGATGTTGGCCAGGGGGCAGGAAAGCCACTTTTGGTGCCTTGGTCTCACAAACAGCAGCAGTTGTTGCAACTATGCCTGCCTGGCCCTCAGTCCACCCATAATGTGCCCAATATCCACAATTCCAAATACACAAAAAATGAGACGAAGACATTTTAATTATATTTTTGAGAAGATTAAAGAATTATTTTTGTGAAGTTTTCTTTAAAAAGTGCAATAACAGTCAATGAATATGCAGCTATTTTCATGAACAGCATCATGCACAGTGTTTTCTAGGAAGAATGAAGAAACAGAGCTTAAATAAAAACAATTCAAATACTAAAACGACTCACTAAAGTCCACAGAAACCATAGAAACAGATAAAATAGTAATTTAAAAGAAAGAAAGTTTAAGTCAAGGTTTGACAGTTTTAAACATATATATTTAAACCTGTTTCAATGCGGGGATCCAATTAATGGATTCAAATTGTTACTTTTTATACTTTCACAAACAAATGAAATCTTAAACTGGCAGACCAATAACTTCTGCAGACAAATTTAAGTAAAAAGAATTTGGTCCTTTGGTTTCCAGATTATGAGTTATTTATTTTTCTTTTTGAGAAAACAGAGAATTAGATCAACTAAATATGTAGAAAATATGTAAGCTAAGTGTCAGTTACGCTAGAGGTGTCAAATTCCTTCTGGCTGAAGATGCAAATGAGAATTAAAAATAAAACTTTGTGCAACTATTGGAACCTTTAACAGGCTGTGCTGTACCCTGATGGAGTGGCACCCTGCTCACGTTCTCCATATCAAAAACTGCTATTGCCCACAACTTTATTTGTTGCATACAAAATGCAAGAAAAAGACAGGTAAGCATGAATGTCAAAGTTTTAGGCTTCTGTGACAATATTTGAAAATGGGGGGAAAATAATGCAAATGTTACAGCATATGTGCCAATTCAGTATGACAAACTGTTAGAATTTAAACAAATGGTTCAATAAATACACACTAATCCTTTTTGGTAAGAATTCTGAAAGTTTAAAAGTTAAAACACATCAATCTGTAAAAAAATTCTGCAGCATTTTAGAATATAACTTCTCAACTAAGTAAAATAAATTCTATTTTGCTCATTTGGTTTGTGCTAAATGTTAAAATGAATCAGTAATTAGGAGCTGGTTTGTAAACATGTAATCAAAATTCCCCTCCAAATCAATTCCGACAAGGCGTCATGTAAACATTTTCTATAACAGCCGCTGCTATAATGAACCATTTAATGGCAACACTTACCTCAGGGTCAAGAAACTTAGCTTGCAAGTTTGATTTTTAGCATTACTTCTGTTGCTGAACTAGCCACATTGTGCTTAGGGCCCCAACATTTAGGATTAACTTCAATATGTTTTTACTAAGTTTATATATGAATTGCATAATGCAGTACAGCCCTGTTATCTGCTGGACAGAGCAGACAACAAATGGGAATGACCAGCTGAACAAACATTTTCAGTTTAAATTCAGATTTCTAGGCGAGATTGGTGAGAGTAACTTGTGTTCTTTATATTTAATCATTATGAAAAATTACATATGATATTAATTTTCTTATTTTGATAGAGTTAAATGAGGCCATTTATATCTGCCCCATTTAACTGATTGCGATGGCTAATGTTTTACGCTCTTGAAAACTCTTTTTTTCCACTGGCGGGTGTAGTGGCCAGTGGTTTTAGGCACATGTGGCAATCGCATATTATGCCTCTGCAATATCACACCTGCATGTGTTTTAAGGAGTTATTAACCTTGCATGGCCAAACTTGGAATTCCTAATCATGTTTATCATTTTCCAAACCACTGACTTTTATTTCTGCGTTCTTACTCTGCCGTCTATGCTTGATAGAGTTACACAACCCCACAAATCTGCTTTTATTAATCAGTCACAACAGAAAAAAAAAAAGGTTTTAAAAATGTGAAAGGAAATATTCAGTACAGCCTTGAAAAATAAACACTTTCCCTGTCCACAGATTTGTTAAAAAAGTGAAGCAGAGGCGACAGATTTTTACTGTTGGCTACTCCTGGTGGGGGAGGTTGGGGAGTTTGAATGGCAGAGGAGGGGAGGGAGAGAAAGGGCTTCAAAAGCTGCTTACCAGCAGGTGGCGGCAGCATAACGTTTGAGGAGCCCCACCCCTCCAGCTTCTGGGGTTGTGGACTTTTCTCTTGATATTGACAGGTGTTTTATCCTTCAGCTCTGGAGAAATTAAAACCGTCAACATGTCTGCAAAAATGATTCCATTGATCACTGATGAGGAAAAATTCAAAGCTTCAGTCAGATGGTGTCATGAAAAGACTTGAGTGGAGTTAAAAAAACACCACGTTTGGCCAGTAATGACCATGTTTCCATGGTGGAATCCTGCAGGCACGTGTCTGATTTTGAAGATAACACTTTTTAGGCAAGACTTTTCTGTGTAACTCGAACAAAATTAACAGATTTTTTTACAAGCAGGATATTCATTGTGGGTGTTTTGTCACTTGTCCTTAGTGGTCAAATTCCCTTTGTGCTACAGGAGACATTCAGAAGATGAATCACACTATGCATTTTTAATTTCCCATCCGTGGCTCTTGTCCAGGACTCAGTGGGTCTGATGGAAATTAGCTCTGGACAGGCCAGCGACATCAGTCGAAGAGGGCTGCAGCACTTAAGGCATGATGTACGACGGTCATTACCGGAGGCTGGTCAGAAGGGAGTCCAGGTCATCCCTGACAGCAAAGAGAAACAGCAGATGAGGCAGAATGCATCTAGCCAGCTTAAAAAATACCAGCATTTCTTTTGGTCCCTCTCTGGGAATGCACACAGGGCCCCTGATAGGCGAAAGGTCCCCAAAGACAGCAAGAGATTATTACCCATCCTCACCTCTTGCTCTTTGTTCTTGTACAGTAGTGCAGCTTGAAGCAAAGGGCGCTCTCATTCGCTCACGGTTGCATCACAAATAATGGTCTGACATATGTGCCACTTATCAACACGTCTGCAGACAAGTTGGCAAGTCACACGTCTATTTTAGTTTGAGGTCGACTGATTAGCGGCACTGATACGGGATGGAGCACATGTGTCACTTGCACTCCTTGTGTTGGTGTAACTCCAGCACAGTGGAGGTTCGGGCTAATTACCATCGTCTGACGGCCTTTTTTCTTTCCCCTACCTTTGATTGAGGGTTTGACTTTAGTCTTCTCGGTCATGTCATTTAATGGCTCTTCTTTGTTAATGCTCTTCTGGGTGGCAAGTAGAGCAACTGGTCGCAATACGGGGCCCTCTGTGTTGTGTCTGGTGTCACAATATTTGGGCTATCAGATAGGGCAAATAGATTAGAGCAAAGCAAGGTGTGAATGTCATTGACTATCACCACACGTATGTCAACTATAAGATTTCCCTTAGCTTCGCTGCCGAAAGAGAAGAAGGGGCATTCAAAATTAAACAAAAGTGTCTGACAAGTGGAAAGTTAATTGCATTCAAAGCCAGTTCAAACCTGGCATCTCTAACACGAGGAGAGGACAGCATGTCAAGGAGATTAAGAAGTGAATCAAGCAAGGAGAGAAAAGGGGAGGGGTAAAAAGGAAAAAAATGAAAGGAAATAACTAAAATGAAATAATGTGCTGGACCACCTCTTGAGCATGTACAAGCGTGGCATCTGTGTCAGATGTTGTTAATTAACGTCAGTATGTTCTTCGCTGGCACTCGGCTTCCTGTCCTTCGTGCAGGGCAGATACTGAAGGAGAAGTGCTTATGGGGAACAAATTTGCGTGTGTGTGCTTGTGTGTGTGTGTGTGTGTGTGTGGCTGGTTCTAAGTGGGGGAGGAAGAAGGGTACAACCAGTGTCGGTAGGGGGTGTTAATCCCACTCATTATAATTCCAGTTTGTGGCCTTTCTTGGAAAGGGGACCACAGGGGCCCTACGCTCTATCTTATCAGTATGTATTTCTGTTTTTTCACCTTTCCAATTGGCCCCTGAGAGCACTCTGGTATACATACCCTCTGTTTGTAAAAGTATAATGTAATATGTCATTGATATATAGTGAGATTTACAATTGGGGTCGTAAGGTAGAATAGGACCACGGACAGCATCATATAACAAAAGAAAGCTCTATACTTTTTATATGCAGGGCCAATTTAGTTAATGTTGAGTTAAAACATTTATCTATGAGAAATGCAATCTCGTTATCATTTTGTGAGTTTCATGTACATATGAAGTTAATAATCATCAGTAATCTCCCTTTGCATGGGAGACAGAAACTACAACAGTACCAACTAAGGCATTAAGGCATCATGTAAGGAACCAGTGTGCCTAAACCTAGTTGTGTTATCATCCCTACTTTTAAAATGTGTCAGAATTTTTTTATTAAGTTTCATTTTAAGAACTTAAGAATTTGGAATGTGAAGCAGAGAATCATCAACATATGGTTGGAATATAAACTGTTTCACCTTTACTTCAGATGATTCATGTATTTAGATAATATTCCTTAAAGTTTTGCATATGTGCATTACAAAAATAAATAAATTTAGAACTTTGCTTCACTTAAATAGCACAGATACAATCACCATGCAACAAAAGTCAACTTCATTTATAAGCACTTTTAAAACCGCAAAGCTGAAAACTGAACAGAAATCATATAAAAACATCAAAATAAAACAATCGCAATCATGTAATAAATCAAGATGTAACACACAACTTGACAAATACAAGGATCTCTGTCACGCCGAGTCAAAAGGCGATGAAAAGAGATGGGTTTTCAAAGCGTTTTTCAAAACAGACAGTTAAGAGGACTGCCTAATGTGTAGAGGCCGTAAATTTTAAAACTTTGGAACTGCTACAGCAAACGTTTTTTCTCCGCTGAACGTACGCTGAGTCCAGGAGAAGCTGGTTTGCTGACAAAAATGAAACGTGTCAACATTTTGTTACACAAGCTTGGTATGAATAGTGTTAAGTAATTTATCATCGGCATTAAATGCAGTAAGGTTGTAAACTACAACAGCACTGGTAAAAAAAAGAAAAAAAAGAAAAAAAGAAAAACATGTAACAAAATCAAACCATGCATTATTTTAATTGTTGTGCAAGTGTTTATTTTCTATCCAATTAAAATGTACCGCCACAATAAATGTAACCAAGTTTCCATTTTATGAGCTTTATATCAGGGTTTTCTTTAGCACACTTTCACTTTACACAGAATCTTATATCGAGTACTTGTACCTTTTGCCCCGTCTTTGGGGAAATCAAGAAGGTAAATTATTTTTAATGCCACCACAAAAAAATAATAGACCATTTTCTAAATGATGTGCCATGCTGGTGCCTGGGATCATCAAAATGCCAGTTTTGCCTCCCTGTTGATCAGCTAATTTGAGAATGAGCGCACCTGGTGTGTCATATTGCACTGCAAAAGTACAGAAATGGCAGTCAATCTAAAGCGTTTGGTTATTTCCATGTAAAACTGCGGTACACACAATGCCAACATTATCAGACACCAATAAAGTGCAAATAGATGAAGTCGTTGCTGCAAAAACAACGAGAGAAGTTATTGCACATTTGCTGAAAAAGAGCTCAAAAAGGGATGAAGGTGAAAAAGAAGCTGGGATTTCAAAATGGCCGCTGTACCAAGTGGTTTGTTTTTTTATACGTCCTCCACTGTGCAGGGTCTCAGATTATTTCAGACAGAAGTGTGACAGAAAAAGTCAAAATAGGCTACTGTCGTAGTGATCCCACTGGATCGTCTTTCAAATGGTGCATGCCAGATGACAACATCGAAATGGCCGTGCAGATTTTAGAAATGTCTGCAGCCAACACATACCCCAAGAAAAGCTTTAAAACCTTTAAAAACACGGCAGAGGGTGCCGCTTAAGGTTCTGAGTATTGAGGTCCATGGGGCCCGTTTATCGCCTTCGCATGCCCCGGTTGCTCGACTGGGATGCCTGAGTGGAGACCGCTTTCACGGGAGCTTATCTTTTCAACAGGTTTTGCATTGCTGTGGACAGCAAAATCAGGGTCTGGGCTCAGTGAAGGAGTGGAGCACAGTTTGGGGTGGCGCCACACCTCGGTACTAATTTCAGGGTTAGCAGAACGCCCGACAGGAGGACGGCGTTGCCAGGGCAACTGCCAACAGCTACAATCTGATAGGGGCCCCCAAATAATCAGTCATCATGACACACAGCCGATTACTGCAGTCTTTTTTCTATCATGGAAAATTTCAGCAACAGCCTGTTTCACATTTCTGTGTTGCAGAAGGATCTATTTTTTTTTTATGTTGAAGATTAGGCGTGCTTTCATTTTTAGATTTTCTACTAAACCTTTTACTTAGCATTAACACACTATTACAGAGTAATACACTAGGACAATAGCTTTACCCATTTGTCTCTCATTTACTACTCTGTTGACGTTCTACAATAAAAACACCATTACAGATGTTTTTCAAACCAACCAGGCAAATTTACTCTGTACATGTCCTGTGCATGATGCTGAAATTACATATTTTTTTCTTTCCTCCATGCATGCGAATGATAAAAAAAAAAGAAAGAAAAAAAGAAGCGAGCTGAGATTGTAAGAGTTGATGGCAAATCGGAGCGAGGGAGTGGTAGTCAGTCAGGGGCAGCCACAATATACTTTCCATCAGGATCTAGTCAATTTATCAGTGCAGAGATGTTATTAGCTTCCAGATAGCTGCTGCAAGAGCATGTAGGTATTTTTCTCCCCATCAGTCTCCTTTTATATTTTTAGATGTTCTTTATGTGAGTACAATGGCCTCAATATCAAACATTTTAAATGATGCTTGAAATACTAGTCACTTGACTTTGATGTCACAGGCAATTAAATCCAACCTAACCTCTTTCCACCGTTAATAACAGCAATCTTGCCCGACCTAGTGCCTAATTAATATGTGCTATTTGTCACTTTGCCTTGACACATGTATATCAAAGCGGGGGTTGGGGAGATCGGCTGGAGGGGTAAAGAGGTGGTTTCGTAAGGGGGAGTAGGAGGAGGTTGGAGTGGTATTCTGTGCTTTCATTAGGTTGCAAGGTAGCACTCCTCTTTTCCCTCCCTCTCCTCACTGCTGGGTTAACGGCAGGTGTAGCATCGTTTCATTTTTTTAGTCTCGGGCGTGAAGCAATGCACAGAAAGGACTTTAAAGCCAGTTCTTCAAACACTAGACATCAGTGGACATCTTTATTTTAAGCATATTTAAGGTTGAGCAAATCCTTATTATTTGGCTGAGAGAATATGATTGAAAACTGGATGATTTTTACACGACAGATGTTTAAAGTCATGGTGGTCAAGGCCTTTAAATATACCCTCATAAATGTTCTCTATGTCCTAGATGGATTTTCCTCCACCACCTTTGAACCACATTTTGACTTTACTATACAGTTTTTTTATAGCCACTTTTTTCAATAGCTGTTTTTTCGATAGAGTATTTCTATAATAAGCTATTAGAATTAAATATGCAACCCAGAATATTTTTTGACTGACATGTATATCAGCATTGTTCAGGAAGCCTGACCATGTTTTTTACTTTTAATTCTATGACCAGCTCATTAGAGATGCTGTCTATACATACTAAATCACATTCTCAAACCAGAGGGGCAGCTCACCCCATGTAAGTCATGTGAAACAGGGCTGCGACTTTCTTGCCTGCCACCTCAAACCTTGTCTCGTTTTGGTTCTTTACAGACAACCCAGAGGGACACCAAGAAGCCAAGTCAGCCCTTGTTCTAAATGAGATTTGGGAAAGAGGCTGATGTCCACTGTTATTCAGTCAAAGCGTGGTTATGATGCTTGAGGTGTTAAGTGAAAAACAAAGGTGTTTCTCAGCGGTGATGTATATGCATGAAGCGACATGTTTTTTTAATAGCTTAATTTTACAAGAAAAACCTTCATTTCATTTGCTTTGCCTGTAATTTTGTGCCTTTTAGGGATATCATCATCCTTCAGTGGAGTTTGAGTGTGGCAAACCAGTGCCTATAATTAGGCGTGCATTTGTTTGTTTGTTTGTGTGTCTGCCTGCTTGTGCATTATGCATTGTGCATGAGCGCATGGCCCATCACTGCCAGTTTCAGGATGGTCTCGGTGGGTGGGGAGGGCCTTACTGAAACGTTTCAGTGAAATCAATGATCCATGCTTCTTTAGATGTGACCAACAAACTACGTCGTCATCTCATTCCAAAACAAAAGGGCTGACTGTCGGGGGAAAAAAAGTTGAAAGTGGCCCTGTGCCAAAGCCATTAAGGATTACATTGCAAATGCGTTGGCTTTCTTTGAGAGTTTACTTTCTAAGCGAGGTCAGTAGAGAAATAGTCGTGCTTCATATCGATTTAATATTCTGTCCTTCTTTTTTCGTGCCTGAAACCTTTTTGCCCGGCGCTGCCAGGAGTTCACATCTGTGCTGAAAATGAATTGTATCCCAGAGCCCTCAGAGTCAAGGATTCACTTGTAAAGAATGCAGTTTTATTGGATGAACAGACTAATGTACCATGCAATGTAGTTGCACTAGCATTTTATGCCACATTGAAAGAGTCAATTAATTTGCATAATTCAAACGAGTGTACTGCCGCTTTGAAGGCATGGCTGGGCATCTTGGCTAGTCAAGTCAGCTCCTCCGTTTCTGATAGATTAATCATTCCTGCCATACAATTAATTACATTTTATGACAATTTGAACCCTTTTTTTGTCCCACCCACTGGTACGGCAATTTTACAGCCAGGCGGCGATATCAGCGCATCCTGATGAAACCCTTGTGATTTAGTGAACACCTTAACACAGAGCCTGTGCCTAGGGCTGCAAAAAAATTAATATTTTGTTTCCCATCTGGTGGAATCAGCAGAATTAATGAGGGAAAGAGGCCTGTAGCAAAGCAGGATCCAGGGATCAATCTGCCTTTCTCTGCTGGTTACTATATTCGATGCTGGAGGTGTGTGTGTGTGTGTGTGTGTGTGTGTGTGTGTGTATGTGTATGTAAAGCCCGGGGCTGGAGGGGGATGCAGGATGAGATGGGGAAGATATTGGTTTATGCACTTCCATAGCATGGGCATCTACAATAGGGTGATCACTACTGTAAATGAGTGATTACAGCAGCTCCAGTGCCCTTCCACCTCCCCACCCTGACAGACAGCGTCACTCCTTACCCACCACTACCTCACTGATTAATTTTCAGCCTTTGCTGCCCGTCTGTCTTTTCCTTTGTCACTTGTTTACAGCCTTTAATTGAATCGCACTGGGGCAAATGTTGTTGAAGTCGTCGGCACTGAGTGACAGTGGTAAATTGACGAGGCAGAGTGGAGCTAGTTTTGAGCAAATAGCTCAGCAGCAGCTAATCTACTTGTGGTTCTCGGCACCGTGAGGAAGGATGAGGGTCAGATGGATTCTGGCGGCTGTCCAATCAAAAGTAAGAACCGAGTGAACTATTTCGTTGAATTCAACACACATTTGAACACAAACATAAACAGCCTGGTCAAAACAAAAGGTCAGGCACTCTATTGTTTTGTTGCACTGCCTTTGACTTTGATCATAACAGGTTTGAGGTGGTAAGGTGAGTGCTGCATTCATTTTTCATCAAGAATTCACATCTGTGCCGGCTTTGAGTATTGATGACCACAACTCACAGCCTTTTCCACCACATCTCAAAAATGTTGTGCTGACATCATGGATACATCACTTTGTCTGGCTCTCTTCTTACCCTGACACACTCATCTCTCTGGAAGAGGGCAAATCTGGACTCATCAGATCACATGATCTTCTTATATCGCTCCAGAGCCCAATCTTCATTCTTCCTTGCAAATTGTAGTCTTTTTCTACGGTTAGCCTCACTAATGAGTGGTTTTCTTATGACTACACAGCTGTTCAGTCCAAATCCCTGGAGTTCCCTTCACAATATGAATGTGGAAATATAGCATTTAGGTTACTTCTAATCAAACTTTCTATGGAAATAAAAATGCATCTAAATCAACAAGATAGGAGGAAGGTCATCATTCTTCAGACTGCCATTTTGACAGCATCCTGATCAGACCCCAAAGAACATTTCCACAGGTTCAGTGAAGAAATGTCTGGCAAAATTATGGCGTATTTTAATGTTAATTACCTTTTTTTATTAGTAATCTTGTCGTGGTCTTAAGTCAATTTCCAAAACCACACACATACACATGCAAAAATACCTTGAAAAAGCACACAGGGGATCATTTAGACCCCACAAGTTTTTTACTGTGCGTGGTCTGGCAGGGTTGCACTGACCCTGCTTTTACAAGGATTTTTTTGGTTTTGTCTGTGTGTGTGTGTGTGTGTGTGTGTGTGTGTGTGTGTGTGTGTGTGTGTGTGTGTGTGTGTAGTTTAGAAAATTGACGCTCTACTGGGAAAATCCTCCTCTGCCCCATTGCTGTTGACTATGATATTTTCTGCACTCCTCCTAAGCGTTGTGCTAAGACCACAGGAGGGTTAAAAAATGAACATTTTGTTGACTTCCCATAGAATTAGTTTTTGCCTTTCAAGTGGGCCAGCTACCAAAAGCTACATCAACTCTTTCACCAACAATTGTTTAGTTTAAAGGCTATTTTTCAAAATTTTTTTGCGTGTTAGCCAAAATTATTTACAAAAATTAACTTTACCAAGAATGCGATGAGCACAACAAACATCTGAATAATGTGTATCTAAACCAGTCTGTCTTTTTGTTCATCTGTAGCTTTTAGAAGACACCCCCGCAACTCAGGCTTGTGTTCTTAGTGCTGGCAGAATGTGTTCTACTGGGAGACAGGGGGACCAGACACTGGGTTCTGCTATGTGTTCAGATCTTGGAGCATTTATTTATTTTTCCAGCCACACTTCTTCTCACATCTCACATGCAGTATCATTAAACTGTAAAACAAATATGTCAGATGGAATGTGGACAACCTCATAGCTACTATGTCCTGGTGGGAGAAGGATCTCAGAAATTCTAAACTTCCAGAAAAAAACACAGAGATAACTAATACCCACTAATGGGCCATTTATATCATTAAGTTACGTTTATAGTACACACTGAGTCTAATTTTTTTTCATCCCAGCTTTTAGATGTCTCAACATTAAGCATATCTCTACTTAATTTGAGTTGAACACCTTATGCTGATTGTTTTTTTTAGTTTTTAGAATGCACAACAGAAACAGCAACAAGAAGGATGAATGCCACAAATTAAAAAAAAATGTGGTTTTTCATCTATGATTAAAAACACAAAATGCAAAAGTATTATAAATTTGTCAAGAAGGTATAGACAAAACAAAGCTACATTATACATATGTATATTTTGAAACATCTTGCTACATAAAAAGCAGTCATCATATGAAAGATAGGGTATGGCCTAGATTAGGGATTCTGAAACCTGTTCATAAGTCTAAGTCTTATTTTCAAAAGGCTTCTGAAATTATGTTCCTGTTTTAATTAGATTTTTCATTGTAGAAAAAAAGCATCAAACACATATGGAAGTAAATAATTAGTGTAAAATAAAATCTCTACATATAAACCTGACCTGGGGCCAGATCATTAAAGGAAAACGAAGCAACACGTATTACACATACATACTCGCATCTAAGGGAAAATCTGGAGAAGCAATTACACCTTGCATGCATGTGTTTTGAGTGTGGGAGTCCATAGAACTGGCACATGCATGTAATGAACATGCAAACACTACAAAGACAGGCATGACCAGGATCTGAAAATCAGGACTATATCAGGATTATATGCAAAAAGAAGAAGGACAAAAACATGTGGACAGGTGTGGGAAAAAGATGGAGACACGACTAAGGTGTCATTAGGTGCAGCATTTTATATATATATATATATATATATATATATATATATATATATATATATAATTTCTTGTTGAAAATTACAAGAAGCTACTTTTCAACAATGTTGGTGAAGAGAGTTTGGATCTCTTTCTTTGCTGTGGAAATACTATTTTTACTCTGCCGGCCACAACTTGGCCTCATTGGCACCAGGGATCAGCTGACTGAGCTGAAGCCAGGAGGCACAGTGACCAGACCCAGAGAAATCCCTGAAGAGATCTGGAGAATGACACATCCAGGTTCCAGAGGATGACACAAGCAGTGGAGGAGAGAAATAAGTAAGAAAATATGGAGAAGAGGAGCTATAAGCTGTTTCTTCTCTCGGTAACCATGGGCAACGTTAGATCAGTGGTCAACAAAATGGAGGGTAATAGCGCTGGCCAAGCATCAGAGAGTACTGGGAGGGTAGCTGAATGTGTTTTATGAAGACATGGCTCCACACAGACACTCCTGATGTCAGTGTCTCCATTGAGGACTTCCAGATTGTCCGGGCCGACCGGGATCACACTGAGAGTGGATAGTCAGAGTCCTCCATCCCCATATGAGTCTCTCCTTCATACCTCCTTCCCTCCTCTTCTACTCGGTGACCTTCCCCCGCCCCTCAGCCGGCCACCTCTACAAAAACATCACTTCTGAAGATGTTAAAAGTCAGCTGGTCGGACTCTGCTCTCACAAGGTCCTGATCTTGTGAGCCTGGATAGCTGTGCTATCCAGCTCTGTGGAGTCCTTCAACATGAGCCTGTGCCTATTACTATGATGTGGAAAACAGCCTGCAATGTTCCAGTGCTAAAAACACAGCAAATCTCAGGTTCTATTTCTCCATCTGACTGACTGACTGTCCTGCTGGTGTTTAGGCGGTGCAGGAGCTGCTGGAGTCCCTGGAGCTGGAGAAGAGCAGCTACCACCTGGGGCTAAGCAAGGTGAGTGAATCAGGCTCAGGCTCATCCTGTCAACTTGACATGGAGCTGAAAAACTTTCTGCCATTGTCCTCCAGGTGTTTTTCCGAGCTGGGACTTTGTCCATGCTGGAGGAGCAGCGTGACGTCCAGACCAGGAGGAACATCTCTCTCTTCCAGGCTGCATGCAGAGGCTACCTGGCCAGACAGGCATTCAAGAAGAGGAAGGTAGGATGGCTGTGTGCTCGCTTATATCAT
Source organism: Micropoecilia bifurca (assembly GCA_903067075.1). Classification (NCBI taxonomy): domain Eukaryota; kingdom Metazoa; phylum Chordata; class Actinopteri; order Cyprinodontiformes; family Poeciliidae; genus Micropoecilia; species Micropoecilia bifurca. Next base: position 565 of record CAEGAF010174216.1, on the reverse strand, counting down.
GGAGAACATTCTTCATGTTCTGCCTGTTTGTGGATGTTTGATGGCATTAACATGTAAGTGGCCTGATCAGTCCTATAATATTATTCTGAAGATATTCTGAAGGCAGGTGGTACTTTCTGTTTATTTTCTGTCGTCCAATCAGGTGGTCAGTGAGAGAGCAGCTTCTCCTCCTTCTCTTAGCTGCAGACTATTATTAATCCATCCAAACAGAGACTGGACGGTCCTGCAGTACAAATGTTACAACACACCACTTATGCAATTCAGCAGAAAAAGATATTTGCTTCTATTCAACTTTAGTTGGTCAGTAAAAACTAAAAATAAGAAGTAAAAAATTCCTAAACCCACAGGATTGCTCAGGCCCGACTACATTACCATCACCTCAGCGTTACAGGAGCTCATTGCACTGAAAAGAAAACATTAGCAGACATTTTTATGCCATTCTGATATGGTTGAATGAATATTTTCTTTCTGAAATCATATCTCACCTCGTGTGTGTGTGTGTGTGTGTGTGTGTGTGTGTGTGTGTGTGTGTGTGTGTGTGTGTGTGTGTGTGTGTGTGTGTGTG
>CAEGAF010174206.1:0-64555 GCA_903067075.1 Micropoecilia bifurca | reverse complement strand
TCGCCGCCGCCCCCGCCATTGGTAAAAATGACTGTGGCTTCAAAATTTGGTTTTTTTTGGTTCAATTTCAATTTAAAAACACATTTTTTAAAAAAAAAAATAATAAATTTAAAAAAAAAAAAAAAAAAAAAAAAAAAATTATGAATAATACACAAATATATTCACTCGTAAAAATGAAGGGAACTATTTATTAATATTTCTCAACAAGCATAGCAATAACTAGAAAAACAGTTAAAAGTCAAATTAACTTTTAACTGTAACATAGTCAGACTTCTCTGACTATGTTAACTGAAACTCTGTTAGCATTATGTTATATATTACATATTTATTTATTTGTCTGCACAAGCATGTGTGTGGGCACAGAAGCAGGTATCTTGAAGTTATTTGGAGATACAAGTATAAGAAGATTTCCATATAAAAAGAAGTCGGAACCTTTGAAGTACTGTAGTGCGTAGTGTATCGCGAGGGAAAGTTGAGAGTTAGCAGCGTTGGACAGCTGAGTCATAAACTTTGAATGATTTTTAATATAAAAAGATGTGCAGATTTTGCTTCAAGTTCTCTCCAGCTTCGGCGGCATCCCAACCGACACATCTGTGCACCCGCTGCCCTTTAAAAAATGCAAGATTTGCACTTTAGTGCCCATTAAGGTGAATTCAGATTCATCACATTGTGTTACCGTTTTGTGAACTTTGGCTACTCTTCACCCTCTTTCTTTAGGATGCAAATGTCTTGAGTTGAGTAGATGCAATGCATTCTGACAGTTACGCCGATAAGGGATTCCATGGTGGTTCACAGTTTGGCACAAGATAGTGATGGAATAGAATTAACATAAAAAATGAACAGAGAAAGGACGTATTTTCATCGGAGTTACTCCTTGATGCTCCATGTTATGGCTGCCTGCCTATGTGACTAAGCAGGAGCTGTCTGCTAATCTGCTAATCTCAAACATGACACAAATAAAAAAATGATAATTCCAAACTACCAAATGCAGCAGGAATTCTTGAATAAGTAGTGTTTCTTCCTGCCAATGAGAGTAGAGAAACTTGGAGGATACTCTAACCAAATATGCATAAATTCATTCTTCTCATTAAAAATGATGTTTTGGAAATATAAAAATGCATTTGTCATAACCAACTAAAACATCTGCCATTTGAAAGATTTGGCATCCTTAATTTCATTTTTTGCTGTGAATGTTATTTTGACATTGCTGTTGAAAATGGGAGTTTGAAATGGTTGCATTTTTTTCACATGACATTAAATTGGCTGCTAAGATCTGTAGAAGCATAAAATCACAGGAAAAGAAGAAAAAAAAAATCAGCTTTACACTTTCATAAACAGCCAGCTTGTTAGACTCACAACTTGTGACTGACGTTGAAATTAATCATGGCTTGCTCGGGGTCGAAAGACTATACCAACGACATGTAAGCTAGGTTTCGTAATGGAGTGATTTCTGATTGAAATCCAGTTGAAATAAAGAAACTTGTCAAAGCCACAGAACCTAAATCGATGCAGAGACATTCTTTCTACTCACCGTGTCTTAATGCTGTAGAATCTCCATTCTCTGAAACATTGTAGATGTTTTCTGAGGGCAAAACAAATAGAGATCAACGGGTTATTTAATAAACAACTGTGGATCCTCTGATAGCCTAATATTAAGGGTATTACAAGAAGGTGACCAAATCCTGACTAAACTAAGCCATGTTATTTGTTTAAATAGCATCCACTTTGATTTTATTTCCTGCAAATTAAAAAAAAACTGAAAATGAGCAAGCAGAGCAATAGAAGCACAGCTGCTGTGGTGAGTGACAGTAAAGTGCACTTAGTAAAAGGTCAGATGATTGGACAGATGAACATGCAAGCATTAAAAACAGGTGTCCAGATGGATGACGGCTCGGCTTCGCTTTTCACTGTTACATAAATACTTGATATAGAAGCTCATCTGATTATACAAAGATATCAAGCTTGGTTTTACATAGCAAGGAATCTTGAAGTATCACTTTTTCTGATGTAAAAGAAAAAAATCCACTGAAATTCACCTTTCAAAATACACACTGCTATGAAACAAACGTAGGGCAGCTTACATGTTTCCTCTGCTTTTTCTAATTGTCACACTTCAATACTTTAGAAGATAAAAAAAAATCTCTCTCTTACAAAGATGTCCTGGGCAAATGCAACAAAGCCGTCTTCAAAATGATGTTTTCATTTTGTAAGAAAGAGATGGGAAAGAGGCGCTGTGGGAGAATTCCACAGCCAGTCAGACATCTGGCATAAAAAACATTTTTGTGATCTCCAAAAGCCTTGAGAAGACATTCTGTGCACTGATGAGACCTGGGTGGAGTTTTTTGGGAGGTTATGCCCAACATTAAATTTGGTGTAAAAACTAGCACAGCATTCCAGGAAAAGGTTGTGGTGGTGTCATGATGGTCTGAGGATGCTTTATTTTTAACAAAAGTGATGGAACCGTAACTTGTGGCTTTTACAAACAAATAGCCTGCAGGACAGTGATCCGAAGCAAGGCTGAATTTAATCAATTATGCAAAGAAGAGTGGTTCAAAGTTCCTCCACAGTGACGTAAAACAATCATTGACGGGTATTGCTGAATGGCAGCTGTTGCTGCAAAGGGGTGACCTTTGTTCCCTTCTTCCTTGTTGTTTGTTCAGATAATAACAGGATGGATTTTTTTTACTCTTTCAAATATCCCAGCTGCATGAGTGAACTGGATTCGTGGCTCATCTCTGAGCTAAAACCGACTGAACACTGGAAGCAGGAGGGTTGCTGCTTCATGAGCGTTTTACCATTTGGCTCTGAATTGAACGCACACTTTTTTTATGGCACTGTAGCTCTGATTCAGCTTCATGTTCATTTCGTTCTACTTACCTGCTTTGGTTTCTGCCTCTTTTAATGCCTCCTGTGAGGAAGAGGGAGAAGCAGAGAACTTAAATTAGAATCGCATGAAAAGGTGAATCTGTCACGTTTTATCAGAAGGGCCTTAAAAAGAAAAGAAAAGAAATATATTGTTGTAACACACTTTCTTTGGTGACATTCCAAATCTCTGTCTGACGCCTTAACCAGCTAAAACCATGGTGATAGTTTAATTCTGAATCCCTGGCATTTGAACAAAGCTGAAACTTCTGCCTCGTCACCAGAGGGAGCGATTGAGCTGGAAAGGCTTGGTGTAGAACTGTGCAAAACTTCAATTACGAAAAAGAGAAGTTTGCTTACTCCTGGGCCCCCTTTAACAGAAATGTGTCTCCTTTTACTGCACCTTGTAAGATTAGATTTAAAACAACAAAAATCAATTAACCTTATGCAACAAATGAACTCTGCATTTCTGAAGTTATCCAAAAGTTAATTTTTAAACTTACTTGTTTATTAGAATTATGTAACAATGTCACTTCCATCTTACCTTGATGAAAATTAATAATATGCATTCGTATATTCAAAAAATTAATTTAAAAAATGGCAACTGGAATGTTGCTCTAATGAAAAGAAGCTGAATCACACAGTAGACCCAGAGAAGCTGCAGAACGCAACGTACAACTCATTTGCTTTTTTTATTTTTATTTTTAAATTAGCAACAGATATGCTAATAAAATGCATAACTGGTGGCAAAACAATTATTTAAGAGTGGATCAAGCTCTGTACTTTCTTATGTTAAAGTGCTGCTCACATTCATAAAGTTCCTGCTTTTCAACAGGAGGTGCTACTTCAAAGGTACACTGAGCGAGCAAATGCATTATGCATGGCAGAGAGCCACAGAGAGGCGATGTGGGAAATTTCCCGCCTAATAGAAGATGATGTAGCAACATGTTCGACACATATTCCAGCCCCTCTTTTGTGTGCACAATGCAAGCGTATACGTGCGCCTTCCACGGGAGATTTGCTCACCATTTCGTGGTCTTTCTGTACCGTCACCTGCTGATCCTCCGACTGCAACCTGAGACGGACACACAAGTGTGTAAGTACGTACGCACATGGATGAAAGAGGCGATGCATTCAAACTCTGTGTGGCTTTCACACAGCAGTGGAAATTGTACCGTGGTGAAAGATAATTCAATTCAGCATGAAAAACACTTTACTGATCCCAAGGGGAAATTAAGCAAATCAGAGGAGGAAAAACCATTCAACAGTGGCATTTGTCATTTTTTTAAACTAATATTGATGTTGTGCATTAACTGTGTGTGTAAAATGTTTTGTTGAAAAGAGGATCTTTTTTAGAAAAAAAGCGTTCTTCAGATCTTGAAGACTATAAATATGACATGAAGTCTAAAAAGAAAAAAAAAGTAAAATGTCAACCATAGATTTTGTGGCTGAGCTCCAACGACCAGCTTCGTAAAGCTCAGACCTGCAGGTATCAGTTTTAGCCAACCCCTATTTCTCTTTAGGACCTTTAAACACCAAATTGCTTTCTTCACTGACTAAACAAAACGTTTCCACCAAAATAACACTTTTGTTTTTCAAAAACAGACCAGAGCTTTCTCTGTTTTTTACACCTATTTACTTGTTAGTATAACCCTGCTAACAATTTTCTTTGATTCTTAGGAAATTATTAAAATATAAGTATTTTTTGAGTCTCTAATGGCAGTCATTTCTCAATCCATCTACAGAGAAAAAAAAATCTTTCGATAAAAACAAGAACATAATGTGCCAAAGTTAAAATCTCACGAAAAAAAAACATAACGGAAAAGGTTGCACCCATGAATTTAAATTACCTGCTATATACCAGCTGTACACATACAAGAAAAAAAAGAAGAAAAAAAAAAAGAAATTATGTTGGCCGCCTTTCCGCCTGTTTTAACAATCCCAAACTCTTCCTCTTTCTCTGACTGGCATCCACATACACACAAAACAGACAGTACCTGTCAGCATGCTTTTCCATATCCTGCTCCTGTGTTCCCCACAGAGAGGAAAAGGTGTTCTGGGTGTTTGGTGACAAGGGAGACAAAGGATTTCCTTCCATCAGCCACTGATCTCTTAAAGACTTCCTCTGGAATTCAAACACGAGGGTAAGGGGAGAAAAAAAGATGAGTGTTAATCAAGTTTTGCCTGACCTGAAGGACTGTGCAGAGCAGCTCTGTGTGGTTCTGAAGATAGCTACAACCTTAGTTTGACACAGAAGAATGTAAGTCAGTGAATAAGCACCTTTCAGGAAGCCCTATTGCCATGGAGTGGGATTTAAGACGTCCTCATACATCTGCTTCAACAAGCCTAGACATCTGGACAAAGTGCACTGTGAAGTTTGTTTTTTTCTCCAGTGCATTTAACATAATTCAGCTTGATTTCCTATGTCAGTCACAATACGACACAGGTGGAAGCCTCAACAATCGCCTGGATCAATGACTTCCTGACAAACAGACCACAGTCTATGAGACTGAAGTGTTATGTGTCTAACCAGGTGGTCAACATCACATGAGCACCACAAAGTAGTGTCCTGTCATCTGCAGAGCTACTCAGAGGAGCAGCGGAGCAAGAGGGGAGCAGACAGTGCAATCTCTTCTGCTTCATCTATTGTCAAACCTGTTGCGATGGTAGCATCAGAGCTAGTTACTTAAAAAGGTAAACAAACTGATAAAGAGGGTTGGCTCTGTTCAGCGGACTGCTTTTGAATCGCTAGAGATGATGAGATTTCTTCAGAAAACAAAGAACATCATCAACACTCCTCTCCATGCCTTTAGAGGCCTCTTTGCTGTAATACTGACCACCATAGGAGGTTGATCTTCATGCCCATAGCCGCCACCATCTACAACTCTTCTCGAAAGAACTTAACTATGGTTTACAGCATTTATTTATAATCTAATTTTTTTTTAACTGAACTGAAAACACCTGAAATATTGTCCACTTCTCCAAGGTTTCTCAAAATGTTAGCTGCAGCGTTAGCATCTTTGTTATGTATGTCACTATACATATTTCAGATCTTAAAATAGTACAAGACTGTTACAAATAAAAATCCTGGTTGGTTAGCTGTTATTTACATGATATTAATACATTTTAAACACCACATTAAATGTATAGCAAACAAACTAGGCTACCAAGATTTAATTAAGATTATTGAATTAGCATCAACTGGCAGTTAGCTACCTAACTGTCAGAACTTAGCCTTCAGGAAAATATAAAACAAACACATTTAAAAACAGTAAATTAATAAATCTAAGACATGACAAATAGTGTACCTTTAGCTAATATACCAGTCAAGATAAATGTTGTCTTGTTCACCCACTTTTTCCTCATTCACAAACAAGTTAGCCACTTGCAACTGTCTGTTATGGTCCTGTTATTATCTGGTTGCTATGGGAAACAGAATGTTCAAATGAAAATAACTGCCTGTCACCGTATCCAAGCAACAGTGAAAATACCTTGTTTGTTAATCTTTGGATTTTTATTTTGAGACACTGCATAATTCAATTCAAATTTAATTCAAAAGTAATGTATTAATTCCAAATGGAAATTAAATGTTATAATTCATATTAACCAAGGTTCTTTAAAACCCCTCAACTGTCATGAGGACAGCGGTGTCCCCATGGACTTATTGAGTTGCATTTAAAGGTTTGTGATTTGTATCCGATCTTTTCATGGCAGTGTGAACAGCACAGGTCGGATTCTGTTTCGAATGTGACCCATATCTGATTGGGTCACATCGGATATGGGTCCTACGCGCAAGCGGAAAGAAAAACAACAACCATAACGGACTATATGAGAATGAAGTTGTTAATATGTTGCTCCGGCTGGGAAACAACTTCAAATATGTAAGCTAAGCTACACTGTTAGCCTCCATGTTTACTTCCGCAAAAACTGAGCACTACTTCTTTTTATGGCGGTTGGCAGAACACTGAGAAAGCTGACACTATTGCGCCCTCTAGTGCGCATGCGGGACAACATGTCAACCAGCTTATTTCTTATATTTAGCCAGTTAGGCTATTGATTGCTGCATGGTACAACTTAATATGGTCTTTTGTTGTGAGAAAAATGTTTTACGTTTTTGCCCTAGCTTCTCAATTGGATTTATGTCTTTACTTTGACTGAGCCATTCCAGGTATAGATACTCCTAGCCTACTCTAGACCATTCCATTGTAGTTTGGCCACTAATTGTTGTCCAACAATCATGTGAGGCCTTCATAGAACAGATGGACTCATGCAGAGGATATATTTCACACAGGCACAGCACTAACTTATTATGTGACTTCTCAATGCATTGGATTTTATTTAGGTAAATTAGAGTAGTAATTTATGCTAAGTGCACTAAACACAAGATATAATGTTTTTTAAAAAACAAATAAGAAGAATGTATTATTTTCATTTCATAGTTATGCACTACTTGAGGTTAGTCTGCCACATAAAATACCAATAAAATGCATTCATGCTTTTTAGTTTAAAAGCAATAATATATAAAAAGTTTAATATTTCTGCGAGACTGTAAACCTTTTATGTACGATTCCCATCCACCAGAAAGGCCCAGACTTCCAACCTTTGGTAACCGTTAACCTGTAGCTACCTACTTATAGTAACTGAAGGCGGCACAATACCACCTCTGTCTCCTTGTGAAGAGCAGAACAAGTCTGGCTCTGTCCCTTTTCCCTGTACAGGGCGCTGCCTTCTCTACAGTTTCCTGCAGGCAAGGAGCTGCATGCAAGTTGATGCTTTCACGTATCGCGTATTTATATTTGCACTGAGGTCAGCTTCAATGCCAAAGAAAATGGATTCACTAAAGGCTGCGATGATAACACCTCCCATAAAAGTGCACATATCTGGATTGCAATTCAAGGTCAATATTTAAAATCTGTAGCAATTTATTTATTTTTTTTATCCAAAACTTGCTGTTCACCGTTGAAGCACGGGGCACAAACTCACAGCTAGACTGCAGGGTCGATGCTTTCCTACATGTTTCATACACGAACATTCATGGACCACAAAAAAAAAAAAAAAAAAGCGTGTCCTTCAACTGGACAAACTTTGAACAATTAAGGAATGTGCCTAAGGGCGGCAAAAGACCGTGGAGTAGGAAGTGGAAACGGCCGTTTGGAAATTATGTGAAAACAATGGAGCAGCGCTGTGACTTGCAGAGTGTGTAAACAGTCACATAAAAATGATTTTGGCAGAGGAAGGGGCTGACTCTAGGATTCCAGGGAACAGGCAGAACCAGGAAACGTGACAGGTTATACTTACAGGTCATCTACGCGAGTGTGTGGAGAGAGAATGTGTGAAGAAAGTTGACATACAAACAAGCTGGAGTAAATACGCAGATGTTTGCTGAGCTAAATGAAGGCAGGATGTAAATGAGTGTGTGTGTGTGTGTGTGTGTGTGCGTGAGTGTGTGTGAGAGAGTGCGGTTAGATCATTATTCGTGTCAGACCTTGAGCTGTTGTTGTCTAAGCCGCTCATCCTCCTTTTCTCTTCTGACTTTGTCCAGCTCTTCCTGTAGCCGGCGCTTCTCCTGGATAAGAACAAGAGACACGGCAGAGAAAGAGACTTAAGGGTTTAGTCTGCACAGAGCACAGGAAGAGCGAGAATCGCAATGCTTTAATAGCTATTGTACCGAAGCACAACAAAATTCATTTAATGTCGGAAGTAGTATCAAGTAAAGTGCAAGAACAAATCGTCATAAACACAGTTAATCTAAAGTAAAACATAAACTGAACAAAAAATAATTAATTAAAATACATTACTAGAAAAGACTCAAAGTATTTCTTTGGTTCTGTTGCACCAGGAATCAAAACAGATTTTAGTTGGGCTTTAAATTCAATTAGACCAAAACATTCACTGTTTTGATGTTACACGATATTTTAAAAAGTGAAGCGAGGCGCATATGAAAAAAAGAAAAGCTTTTTTCAGTGTATTTATGTTTGGCACACCTTAGCAGATGGATGGTAATCTTTTCATCAAAAGGGGGACAAAAAATTTTTTTTCCAGCTCCTTTCAAGCAGGTTGGCTTCTGCTGCTGTACAGCGTTTGTAAGAGCCAGCAGGAGATGGAGGTCTGGGCTTTCACCACATCCTTCAAACACATGAATAGAGCTGCTCCAATAGCAGCCTGTTGCTCTGGACTCAAAATGTGTTTTTGTTTTGTTTGTCTTTTACAGTTTTTTCCCCCCCGTTTTCCATCAAGCTGTTTTTCTATAATTTTAAGATGTTTGTCTAATGATTATATTGCTTTGCTGCATTGGACATTTTTGTCTAATGTGGCATTTCTAATGATGAGTCACCATGGCAATGGGAGACATTTATAAGCAATAGCAGTCAATCAATCAATCAATCAATCAATCAATCAAACTTTATTTGTGCAGCACATTTCAGCAACACGACATTTCAAAGTACCGTACATCAGATTAGACTTCATTTTGAATTTTATGCGTTTAATTTTTAAACTTTATTCTTCAATTTCTTTAATAATTTGCAGAATCACATTTATTTGCCATTCGCTGACTGTTTCAGCACACGAGGCACAAACTCGCTCATCACGTTCACATTCAGTGAAATATTTAAAATGTCCAGGTAGCAGAAAGAGAGCTGCTGAATCTCTTTATGCTGTGTGTGTGTGTGTGTGTTTTTATGTGTGTGTGTTTTTATGTGTGTGTACTCACAGCAATGGCCTCCAGTCGCTGTTTGTATTTCTCGGCCTCATCCATCCTGGCACCTGTCAAGACACCAGGACACGATCAAAGTTTAGAGCTCTGTGGTTAAACACACAAACACTCAACTGGATCCATTTACTCTACAACGTTTTATCACAGTAGGGGGTTTGGAAAGAGCCCCCCCCCCTTCCTCTGTGCTTTCAAAAAAAAATAAACAACAAAAATCCACGGAATTCCTCTGAAATCCAACAGAGCATTTTCTTCTGTTGGTGTGTCAATTTTCCCAGCTTTTGTGCTGTAATTTTTTTTTTGTTTTGTTTTCATCTTTGTAAGTGTAAATGTTGGCTGTCGTCTGAAGGAAAGAATCAAAGAGCATTTCTGCACAAGTCCCCAAACTCCTGCAGTCTTGTTCCTGCAACATCAGAGACCGAGTAGGCAAGCTGATGAGTGGGAGCAAGATCAGAGGCAGAGGCTCAGGTTCAGCCTTAACAGTTGGCAAAGTGTGTAATTTGGCAAGCATAAGGCAACATGTGCCCTTAACGTCAGAGCTCCTCTGACCCACAGTCCCAAATAAAAACCACAAGAACACCCCCCATCTGATCCATAGTTAATCTTCAAGTTTTGTCGTGACACATTCTGTCTGAGAAAAGGAGCAGAGGAAATATTAGGTTTTCCATGCAGCTAACACTAAATCAAAAATAGTTGAGTTCTACAAAACCCAAAGGTACACAAGAGAGCTTAAAGAAGAGTCACACATAGCAACCAGGTCCTCAGCACTCAATCATTCTTATGCTCTCACCAACTACGAAAACAACAAAAAAAAAACTGCTGAGAAATCTCTGGTTTTATCAATTGAAAGGACAAAGAGAGACAAATCTTACGTTAGCTAGAAATTTACATTTATTGACAGTAATTTTACCCAAACAGTTCTTTTTCAAACCCAAACAGTTCTTTTGTCAGGGTTCGATAATTATTCAACCTGGATTTTACAAACAAAAAAAGTGAATCCTTGCCATATGCACTGCACTCAAACACTTCCATTCATCCCAGTGTTATTTTCATTTTCAGTACAGTTCAGGTCAGGGCCTTTCCAACCACTTAATATTAACCCGCTTTGTCTCATCCGAAATTAATTCCGACAGGTCCTTGGGGTCGTGGTACTCATCAATTTCAACCATCTGTCAATCAGAAAAAGGCTGAGACACGACCAAAGCACAAACCTGCCATAAATTGGAAACTGCTGGATCATCAATATCACTTTCTACTCCTTCATGCTTGACTGAAACTGGGAGGAAATAAAGTTTTAAATCACTGTCCCAACTATCAGTGTTAATGGCAACATAATGCTCTGGGTTTTTTTTTGTTGCCATGGGTAACAGTGTTTTGTATGTGAAGATGACCTTTTGTTTACTGAAGTTGAGCCAGGTGAAGCTAAACACTTTGAGGAGTTCTGGGTACAACGTATTTACAAAAAAAAAAAAAGAATTTTTCATCTTCATCTTAAATGTAAATTGTATATATTTGTAAACTAGCTTTACTGTTGACAGTTATTTCAATAATCAATTCGTCACAATTAATTATTTCAGTCCAAGTTGACTATCTTAAAAAGTCAATTTCATTCCAGAGGAGGGAATCACATATTCAGCTAGGATGCTAGAGCCTTGATGATGGTTACAAAGTGTATTTGGCAAAAGCTGTAAAATTTACCCAAATATTATCGGTATGTATGGAAATATCTGAGCTGTGGGTTACAGATAATGCATAAGGTTGTGCAAATATCTCTTGATTGTTTTTTTCTTTCCAAGTGCTTCACAGAGTGGGCTCTGTCATCATTCCACTCTGAATATAAAGAATTTCAAATAAAACCATTCACAGCCCCAAAATACATCATTCATGGCCATGATGAGTGTATGCAAATTTCTGGCTGCAACTGTAGATCTTCTAGTTATATAAACACACACGCACACACACACACACACACACACACACACACACACACACACACACACACACACACACACACACACACACACACACACCCTGTGCTGTGTGTGCAGATGCTATGCTGCACACACTTATGAAGCTCACACACTCTACAAATGAGGTCTCTCCTTTCTTCCCAGAGGGGAGCCTCTGCACAGCACAGGCTATTGTTGCTCCCTCAGAATGGAAGATCTTCCAGGGCCTTTAGAGGGTGTTAGTTATCATAGATAGAAACCTCATCTTCTTGATGCCAGAGGGATTCCTCCTGGCTCCCTCCAGGTGTAAGCGGGTGGGTGGATGGGGGTGAGGGTTGGGGGGGATCACAAAAGAGGTCCCTCATAAACGCTGGCAAACACATCCTTGTGCTCGAAGAGAGACAGGAATAAAGGAAAAAGAGAGAAAGAAAAACAATGCATCTGTGGAAAAAAAAAATCTAACCTGCTTTTCATCATGCAACTCTAAAAAAAGACGTGCAGACACAATTCAGAAACATCCCATCGATGCAGAGCAACAGAAGTAGAAAAAGACTACATTTTCCCGTGGAAGGCTTTTGAATGACTGAAGGTGCAGTGACAGCTTACAGTATAAGCCTCCGTAGGGAGTGGAGGCTTGTATCTCATCAGGGCTTGAGGAGGACGCCTAGAATAGCAGTCTGAGATAAACAAGCAAACACAAACCGAGGCTTTGATGAGGAGGTATTGAGCAGCTCCCTGCAGACACACACACACTGACTTCAATAATTAAGCGTGATGCAGGAGCAGCGCGGAGATGGGAGGGCTGACAAAGTCAAAAAGTTAGGAGCTGGTAAGAAGATGGAAGGAAAGAAAAAGACGGGAAGGAAATGAGGCGACGCAAGGTGCAGCACATGGTTAGCTGGTTTGGGTTTGGGCTCCGTTAACGTCGGCATGCAGGGAACGAGCTGTGACAGGAAGGTGAATGTAAACATGAAAGAGGGCATCAGGAGGTGTCAGAAGATTCTGAGCACTTATGAACCAGAGTGGTTCACGACTCTCTCTCTCTAAGTCAAGTCTTTAATGACTGAAATGATGCTCTTTCATCAGGTGCATGCGTACTTGTATGCCTACAACAGATGTAGGTTATGAATTCAAATCATTCTAATTGACAATGCGTCTTTTAGAGCATCTTATTCCAAAAAAATAAATAAAAACTCTGCTATGAGAGCCCCACACAGCATAACCCCTCCAACTACTGCGCAACAAAAAACAACAGCAAACAGCAGCAATTTAAAATAATAATTAAAAAAAAAAAAAAAAAAACAGGTTATGTCTGCTTTTTACAGACGTGCCATATTTGCTGCATAATGAAGCTGCAGTCAATGTATAATTTAACTTGTTAGACTGTCAGGAACCTTTTCCCTGAACCAGGGCAGTTCAGAGCTATGATTTATCCTCCCTCGCCCCAACCCAAAGATTATGTTTCAGTAACACTTCTTAAATATAGTTTATTAAAGATCAGTAAATTTTACATTTTTCCTATAAGAGATCTTAATGCTGTTTCACAGAGTAAAAAATAACCCCGATAATCCTCCCCTTCATCTCACTTTTACTACAAATGCAAGTGAATGTAGAAGTCTGCATCTGTGATCATTTAATATTTGCCACAGTTATACAGAGATTTTGATCTTGTTTATCCAAGTTATGGAACGAAGCTGTTAAGTTTCATTGCTTATAGTTTTATTATAGAAAACCCATGTTTTTTATTTTAGAGAAGGAGCCCTTTTTATTTTCCATTTCTCTTTTACACACTTGGCAGCAGTGTGGAGTAGAGAGCCAGACAACCCTCTCAGCGTCAGCAGATGTAATTTACATATCACAAACACAGAACAGCAGCCAAAAAAACGCACAACAAACAGCCCAGGGATGCTAAGGGTTCAGGGCAGGTAAACTCCAGGGCATAAAGGTTCATGGTAACGTAATGGAGACACATCTAAAGATAAACCGAAGAGTCAAATCAGGAAAACTGGAATCCAGAAGGTGGAATAGAAGATGTGAATAAAACAGGAAAATACACTTACATGTTGTATAATTTGTTCAGTGTTAAATGGACAGTGCTCACATTTTGAGAACAGTCAGAAGTTGTTTTTTTATTTTTTTAATTTGAATTCTTTGATCTGACCACGGATCTTCACACCTTAACTGTGAATGTTCACACGACTCCCACAATCATCACGAAGAATCAAGAAGGAAGAGCAGTTTACAAATTTGGTGTGGGACTGAACCTGCACCTCTGTTCAGTCGGATTAAATCAAGCGTACCTCAAAGAAATAACGATTCCAGACTCAGAATACAGAACACTATGGTAATAATTAAAATATATACATACATTAACAAACTTACTCTTCATGACAAAGTCGTCAGAAAAAAACATGAAAAGAATCAGAGATTAGTAGGAAAAACCCAGCAAGGATGATTCTCCAAGAACACCTCATAAAAAAAGAAGCTCAGATTATTTACATCAAAGTTTAGCTTTTAAAATGTATCCAATCACAGGATGATGGGCTACGTTGCTAAGCAGCCCCCTGGCACTTGTTCGTGCAATGAACTGAGGTAAAACCACAAAGAAATTAGGCAGTCTGCAGATGTAGTTCTATACAGAATCAACATGTCGCAGTTTTGTGTCATTTGTGAGCTTTTGAAATGCATGAAAGCATATTAGTGAAGTAGGAGGACACAGGCTTCCACTCCCTACTGAGCTCAGTGATGCGAGGGCAACGGTCGTCACCATGAAGCTTAAAATGCTTTACATTAAGACAGGCCTCCAGTGAGCTGTTGGCTGCTTTCTTTGTAAAAATGCGATGCACACAAGGAAGCAAATTACCATTGTCTGTATTGATCTAAAAAGTTTTATGATGGGGGGGACCACAGCTGACAGCGATTACAAAAGCTAAGCTGTTAAAAACCTCTTGGTAGGCCAGAAAAAATGTCTCCACAATCCAATGTCTGTTTTAATGTGCTATGTAAATTAAATTTATGTTGACATTTTAGCAAGACCTGATTCTTGCCGGCTTTTTTCAGAAATATGCATTTTCAGCAAACTCAAGAGAGCGGAAACCTTGGGGGCAACTCCAAAGATTACATAGAATTACATTTACATAGATTACATTTTGTCAAGTTGAGAGCCATTGCCATTCTCTGTCGATTAAAATTTTCAGGGGTTTTTGCTGGATCACTGTACAGATGGACAGTTTAATGTCCAACATCACATCAGTGGACGGATGTCCTAATGTCACAATTGATTCATTTATGTTTGGTTGTTCATCAAGAAATTGTTTTTTTCCCCTAGCCAGAACCAGTTGTGGCTTAGAAAGAACTAGAACATCAAGCCCATAACCAGAGCTGGCATTAAGCAGAACGACTAGTTTACTACAGGTTGGATGAAACCCACATACAAAGGAAAGAAACTTCAGGTTTGACCAGGTTAACCATTTAAGCTTTTGAGCTTAAATGGTTAAGCTCAATTAAATGCAGTTAAGGTTCCTAAACTGCAGAAGCTGAAATGATGATTATACATATTGCATTGCATTTAAAAGGTATTCATACCTTTTTACAATTTATTAGTTGTATCTCAAAATAGATTAACTTCTACCTCTACATATAATACACCAGAATGAAAAACACATGATTTCTTACATTTGCACAAATACCTTTAAAAGACCAGGAAAAAATAAAATAAAATCACATGTATGAAACCTTTCCTCATTATTTCACCGATGCACCTTTGGCAGCAATTACACTATCAAATCTTCTTGATTGTGATGCACAAGCTTGACACACCTGTCTTTGGGCATTTCCATCCGTTCTCAATCTCCAATGAAGCTGAATCAAATCAGTGGTTCAATACCAGGCATCTGCGGAACTCAATGACATGCTGATGAGGGAATTTAAGCATTCAATTCAGGTGTGTTGCTGACAGGCTGCATCTAAAAGTTGCAGGATAGGAGTCTCACGACAAGCTGATGCATTTTGACGATTCAATCAGCTGGATGTGACCTTGCATTTTACCAGCTTGATTTGGTTTAGGACTATAGAAAAGAGGCACTTTTGGGACAAAGTTAAAAAAAAAAAGTCTACTGGGATACTTAAAAAAGAAAACGGACATAAAATTTTAACCAAAAGGCAGCTGCTTTAAAATTATATTTGAACTTATTCAAATATATATTGCATTATAAAGCAGTCGTTGTTAATGCAGACAGACTTGAATCTTGTCTCCACAGAAGTCCAGCTGCCTCTCAAGTCTCTGCTAACTTTTCAGCAGACCTTCCTCCCACCCAATTGCAAAAGAATGCGGTGTATATTTGCCAAGCAATGCGTGTGTGCATGTTTATATAACAATGTATATTTGCTTTGCGAGGTGTTAGGAGAGCTGCACACAAAGCTTGGGTTTAGTGACATCAGCTCTGTGGAAACAGATGGCAGAGCAGAAGGAGGTCTAGAATGCAAACTATAAGAATCGCCAAGTATTAACAGCTCCCATTTTGCGACACCCAAGAAGCACGCGATCGGATCAATGATCGAGAAAGGAAAGATTGGTGTCTTCCAGTTTCAACAGTTGAAGCCAAAAGTTTGCATACACCAAAGACGGACATTTTCTGCTTGCTAAATACCATCGTAATGAGAGATTTATTTATTAAAGTCTTAAAAATCAAAGTTTAGAGATGTTTCTACGGTTTTTGGTAGGATAGTCTTTGAACTGTATGACTTGGGTTACATGTTTTCAGTTTCCATCCACAAGCTTCTGACAATAGTTTGCTGAGTTCTGGCCCATTTGTCCTGACACAACCAGTACAACTCACTAAGGTTTGCAGGCCACTTCGCTTGTACATGCCTTTTCAAATATGACTACAAATTCTCTACAAAGTGAGAGCAGGTCTTTATGAAGGCCACACCAAAACATTGACATTATTGTCTGTAAACCACTTTATAACCAGTTTGGCACTACTGGTTAATGTATTTAAATGTTGTTTCAAAGATTTCCACATAACGTTCTTGCCTCAAGATGCCATGTATTTTATGAAGTCTATCATTTCTTCCTGTAGAAAAGCAGCCCCATAACATGATACTGCCACTCCTATGCATCACAGTTAAGATGTTAGAAGCATACCCCTTTTTAATGGCCAAACATTTCCACCTTAGCTTCATCAGATTACAGGACACATCTCAGGTCTTTCTCCCTGTGTACATTGGTAAACTGCAATCTGGCTTTTTTAGGTTTCTTTTGGTGTAATGGCTTCTATATATTTCAAGGTGAATGTTTATTTGAACGTTTTGAACCAAAACACATTCAACTCTAGAACTAACCTGTTTCCTTCTTGAGACACCCTGATGGTTAGATATCCCCATGATATTATGATTATACTTCTGAATAATTATTGGAACAGATTAATGTGGCACCTTAAAGCATCTTGAACCAGGATGAGCTAGTCTTACCATTCTTGTTTGACTCATTGAGTCAAACAAGAAAAGCAGTGTGGTCCAGGTGTGGCCTTAAAATACGTCCGCAGGTGTGCCACCAATATGTCAGTCAAAATGTCAGAAGTTTCCACTGCCATGACATCATCATCTGGTCTTTCATTCATTGTTTAAAGAGACAGCAATCACTCTGTATTTATCCTTGTGATTTTCAAGAAATCAATAAATCTCTCAAATATTCCCTCTCTCATTCTTGTGGCACTTAGCAGATAGAAATCATTTTTGTAATTTTAGAAAACTAAAACAAGGAAAGCAAAGTTTGGTCTGATTGAACTTCAGACAGAGAAAATTTTTTGTGTTTTTTCATTCAGTGCATGCAAACTTCTGGTCCAAATGCATAACACGTGGGTCGGCTGGATTTTGCCATCTAAACAGGGTGAGCCGTGGCTTTTTAATCACAGTCGACGCTCAAAGGGAAGGTCTTAATTACTTCTGGGAAGTGAAAATTGCACAAAGTCTGAAACCAGACAAAATTGGTTTTTCCAACAGAATGATGAGTCTGTTGATCAAAGTTGGTTTTGAAACGAATGAAGCCGGCTAACAACAGGGAAAACCAAACAATTTACCAGGAAACCAATCAATTTAAAAGAGCTCTGCTATGTCTGATATGAAGCTTGGTAAAATAGTAGTTTGTAAATGGACAAAAAAAGAGCAGTGTGGTTTCTCTGCAACTTGCTTAGTGACATTTAGTGACCAAATACTGTATGGTCAGAGTGTATGTACAGGTTTGGCACTGTACACATGACTTCAAACTTGTATGGATGACACAAAATCCACACTAAATTTAAACGTGTGCGTCCGATTGTCAAAATTCACTGAAGTTGGATCATCATAACACTCAGGAACATGTGTGCATAAACACATGATTGCAAGCCCAACAAATAATATGAGATACCTGTCCATGATGAGTGCTTACTTATAAACCTTTGACCGTAACTGTATGAACACAGAAGGCAAAGAAAACTCTAAAAAAATAAAAAAAAGAAAAGCTCCATGCACAAAACAAATAAATGGTTCTGAATATAGTAGAGATGGTGTGGGGGCAGAAAGCGTCATTAAAAGGCCACCGTGTGACTTTCCCTATTGTACGATAATTATGCTGCCGCCTGCCCTGCTTTACAGAAAGCTGAGGTTTCTGCAGTGTTTTTCTGAGACGTTGCTGAATGGAGGTGGGAGTTTACTGTAAAAGCAAAAACAGTGCAGGAGGTAAAAACCAGGATGGCTTAGAGAATCAAAATTCCTTTTCTGGATCAGAATATCCATGATTTTGATTACACAGCATATAGTGAATATTGCAGGTGTCCATTTAAGTACTTATAAACTTGGGATAACAGACGACTCACAAAAACAAAGCCTGTGCTATTTCGAGTGAAGGTAAAAATTCAACCAGAGTCGTTTTGAATTTCCTGCGAAGCAGACAGAAACCAGGTCAAGGCCGTTGGAAATTGAAAATATCCTCCCACCCGTGTGTTTAGGAACAGGAAGAGCACAAACAATGTCGACCAGACGATTATAGACGGAACATGCAGTCGCACGATCCCTGAACCCGAGCATCCTCTGCGGCCATCGCTCAGGAAGAGCCCGACTCAAACAGACAGCAAGCCGTAAAGCAAATTCTTAGATGAATTTGAACTTCAATTGCAGGCGGGAGAAATGAAAGAGGCAATCACTCTGTGGCTTGAGAGATGGACGGAGTGAATTGTTGTAAAAGTGCTTTTTCATCAGTTATTGATTTTTAGTCGCTTTACAGACTCTGCAGCAGGAATCACATTATTAGAGATGGATATCCTGCGTATTGAGATAGAAATAAATCTCTCACCCAGTGGAAGGCTGTGGGTCTGTGTGTGCCGCACACGTGTGGGTGGTGTGGGTGGAATTTGTGGAGCCTGGATGGCACTGCTGAAACAGCACAAGGTTCTTCTGATTGACAGTGCAGGTCAGCGGAACGAAAACACTACATTCCAGCTCTGCGCGAGTCTGTCTGCAACGTTCTGGACAGCTATATGTCATAGCTAATGGACAGGAGCATTTTGGAGCATGCCAGGTCTAACTGCTGTCTGACATCTACACCTCTTGAATCTGTTCACATTTTGGCCCAGTACATCCACAAACACGGTGCATTATTGTCAAGTGGGAGAAAATTGACTGATGGTTTGCTTTTTTTTCCAAATAAACAAAAATGTGAAAAGTCATGTTCAGCTCCTCTGAGTCGATACTTTTAACACCTTTGTGTTGCTATAGTATCTCTCTTTGCACTGAATTTTTTTTTTATCTACTGATCTTTGCAAAATAGCTGAAGATATGGCTGGGTTGGATGAAGACCATCTGGAAGCAGCTATTTTTTTCTAGTTTTGTCAAATATTCCCATTTTGATTTCATCATGGCCTTTGACTGGGCCATTCTAAAACATAAATGTGCTTTGATCTGAATCTCTGACAGCTGCAGTCACAGCCAAGCCAATGTAGTAAAGTTACACCAAAAACCACAATACAGAATTATACATCACAATAAGTCTTATGTCTAAAGAAATCAAGACAAATGTAATTTACAGAGTAATACACAATTTGCTTTGGTTTAGATTTCATTTATTTACACAGTCACATAAGACTGCATTGTAAAATAAGTGTGCACTATTTAGTTTATACTGTTATGTGTCTGACTTGATTTAATCTTTTTGTTTTCTGAGTTACCCTCATCTGGTGCACTAAGATGTGAAAGAGGAGCTGATCGGGAGAGTGTGGCAAGGGGATTTGCTCATGTTAGTTTTAGATAGGTGTTTGTGCATTTTGTGGGCTGATGAGCTTTTATTTACGTTTCCCCTCTGTCTCATTTTATTAGATCGGTTTGTTTGACTTAGTGTTGTTTTTTTATCTGTACTTTGACTAGAGCTCTGGTACTTTGCCTATTTTATGGCCCTATTATCTTGTTATAGTTTACCCCAGTGTGTTTTATTTGCTTGATAGTTGATTATCTCCTAATCAACCATCCAGCAATCTCGTCTCTGTAGGAGAAAAGAATCCCCATATTATGATGCTGTCGCCACAAAGGGGGGTATACTTTCCTCAGGGTGATGGGCAGTGTTTTCTCACACACACACACACACACACACACACACACACACACACACACACACACACACACACACACACACACACACACACAGAGTGTTTCCTCTTGGCAAGCACATTCAATCTGGGTCTCATCTGACTGCAGCACCTTCCCCACAGTACAGGAAACTGCCAACACAACTTCTTATGCCTTCCAATCAGCAGTAACTTTCTTCTTTTCACTGTTCAATAAAGGCCAAATTTGTGAGGCGCATGATTGATAGTTGCCTGGCAACAGATTGTGACAGCCAGGCTGTGAGAATCCTCCAGAGTTACATTGGCCCTCATGGCTGCTTTCCTGATTAATCCTCTCCTTGACCAACCTGTTAGTTCACCTGGCAGTTGTGCCAAACTTCTCTTCATTTGCTCAGTGAAATGCGCAAGTATAAATTTCATACAACGTAATCATTTTTAGCTCATTCACAAATTTCTGACCCATCTGCTGTGTTCTTTTGTTCACTAATGCTCTCTAACAAACATCTGAGATCTGCATTTAACAGACACGTTTATACCGACATTAAATTCTGTACAAACCGACTCCAATTGCCTATTTGGTGATTTCTGAAGAGATCTATTTTCGCCAGATATCATTTGGAGGAATTATAGTAAAGGGAGGAAATTATGTATCATGTACCTTGCTCTTCATAAAATGCATTGCTCTATTACATTAAACCCCAATAAAGCACAGGAGTTTGTGGCTGTAGCGGGATACAGTGTGGAAAGGCTGTGAGTGACAGTGAGGTCCACATAATGTGTACATCTCTGAACACACAAGAAGTTAATCTGCCTGTCACATAAATACCTGTGGGTTAACTTTTGAGATCCATACGGTAAGCCTGCTCAAATGATCACAAGGGAGAACATAAGCTTCAGAGCTTCAAAGGCACGACTGCAAGGGAAAAATCAAACGAAATCTTCTAACAGGTCCCACTGTTCAGTGGTTAGGAAGTTTAATGCACTGACAATCTGACTAAACAGTGTTGAGAGAAGAGACGGTGATAAAAAAAGCACAAAAAAATAGCCCTCAAAGAAGCAAACTCCCTTTGCAATTATAAGAGAGATTGAGGGGGATCAACGGTGAACCATCAGGCTTCACACATACACACTGACTGACACACACCGACATACAAAAAGACACACACGTAAGACTGGTGTGTGTGCAGTGCAGAGTCTCTGTTGAGCAGAAGGTGGATAGATCTTAGCCTTTGCCTGCTGCTGCCCACTGCAGAAACAATTGTACAACAGATGCGACAGATGTTTCCAGGTTTCACTGCTAAATCGGTAATGATTTCCTTCAGTCTCCCTCATACCTTTGCTCAGATTAAGGCAGTCATAACAGAGAGAAGGAAAATCGCATTCAGTTGCATGCATTTCATTTGAAAACAATCAGTTTGGTAAATGAACCAAGATTCTGCACAAATAAGCTTTGGCTACACCAAGCATGTGACAATTGACATTGGTGTCAACTGAAAACAAAACCTTTGACATGTAATCTTAGAAAACAGAGGCTAGTCGTCACACATCTAATTGTTGCAACTTTTTCCCCATCAGAGTCAGTCAGTGTACATAGTGAATAAAGCTTCCAGTGCTGTGTCAGCACAATGTCTTATTCTTTACTTGAATCGTTAAGCAGTATAATTCCAAGAGTCAATTTTCAAACTAAACCAACTGATTATAAGAGTCTTGTCTTTCAACCATTTCCCTTCTTTCCACTTAAATCTGAATGAGTTCTCTAGAAAGGCATCATTAGGGCTTTTTAAAGAACTCAAGAAAACTAACAGTACTTTCTTCTTCTGAATCCCTATAAAACTACAGCCAGTTACCATACGGTAAAAATATTCTGATAAACTTATTTTAGTACAGACTGCAAAAATAAAAAAAATAAAACATTAAAACATAGTACATCCAAATGTTTTATACACAATGCAAAATAAAGGAAGATTTGTTCTAATTTTTTATTATGCACTCAGAGAAAACATTACAAAGTTTATCAAAATCGGTGGAATAATTACAAATAAGATCAGAAGTTTGAGATTGTGGTCAACATCGTCCAAATGTTGATTCAGCAATCCATTTCCTAAACAAACTAGGGGATTTAAGTAATAATTCATGCAGACTAAAGATAGCTAATATTTGGTAAATTGGTTCAAGCTTCTTCCTATATTCTCACCATATTAGACATAGTTACCAGACATGTTTATTCAAAATTAAACTAGAAACACAAGAAACATCTCTAATAACTCCTTTTTATCGAGCCTCGCGTCAAGGTCAAGCAAGTTTGTTTACTTCTTATGCCTCCTGCCAAATATACAGATGGCTGAAGTAAATCTAATTAGCAAAAATGGATACACAAAAGCTCTGAGTGGCACAGTTTTTGGTGGGGTTTTCTGATAAGTAAACTAGGCCAAAATCACCATCTGCCAGCTGCATCTGCACATTTGAAAGAACAGACCTGGAAGGATGTAGGACCATGAAAATTCTGACCAAAGCAACAAACATAAGTGATCCAGTCATTCCATCAACAGAAAGGGCTATAGAGATTAGCAGGAATATCCAGAAAAATAAGTCTAAAATATTATACTTTTTTTTCTTCCTAGGAAAGTTAAAGCTAACCAACACAAGCTCCTATTCTCAAAATGAGTCCACATTGTTTCCATCAAAAACCAGATCATGTGGTAAAGCATAGCTCCCTGAAACTGCAAACTTCCCAATCTTGCTCCGTTTTCAAAAATACTATTACTGAAGAAACTTCCCTGAGATCAGGGCTGAGATCGGGTTCATCTTGGTGTGCTTCAGTGGAACTCATCCAATGTGTTTTAATGGCAAAGACTGATAAGGATCAAGCAATGTACCACATCACTCGCATCCAGCCGCTCACACAGACGACTTCAACCCAAAAACCAAATTACCCTTTTATAAGTCAACGATTACATGGGCAAAGCTTGTAAGCATCTTTATACTGTCCCACCTTAGAACATTTGCAGTGGCAGCATTTTTCTGTGAAGTGTTTCGGTCCAGACGGAGTGGTGCATCTCTTAAAATGGATGCCATAATGAGGAAAGAACCTAACGTGAAAATAATGACAACGTCTCAGTATATTAGTCATGAAAAATGACCTTCATAAGATTACCGTCACACAGTCCTGATCTCAGTCCAGTAGAAAATGTATTGGCACAGCTAAAAATGTGTATGTGAGCAAGAAAATGTGTATGTGAGCAAGACTGCCAACAAACCTGCCTAAGTTACAGCAATTTTGTTGGGACAAATGGACCAAAACTCCAGAAACCTACTGTGGGAAGTCTGTGACAAGACATCTCACCCAAGTTTTTCAGTTTTAGAAGGCAATTTTACCAAATACAACACAAACCTGTGAACTCAAAGAGACTAAAAAGCTCTCTTGGTGTTCTGACCTAAACCACTTAGAAATTATTTGGGTAAATGAGAGAAAATGTCATGGTTTAGGTCATCCAGTGTATCTAAATATTTGGTTTTAACTGGATGATAAATCTCCAGTGGCTTAAACTGAGCTTTACAACAAACATATAATTTAGTCTGAAATAATTCACAAGCTGAGACAGAACTCTCCATGCCTCCAATTAAAAAAAACGTAGTTAGTTTGGGCTGAATTTCAGTTCAATGCAAAACCATTTGTTCTCAACTCCTCTGAGTGATGACCTTGTTCAGAGCAGCGGTTTATCAACTACCTCCTTCCCCGCCTCCCTTTGCAGTAAGTCAGTTAATCAGTGTTCCTTTACTGTTTTGGGACACGCAAACTCTGTCTTTCAACAGCTTTATCTTAGAAACCCTGTGCAAAGGCAGCTGAGGAACATATTAGAATAGATGCAAGAGGGAAAGCAGCATTTTAACCTTGATGTGGAATGCACTGTGTTTATGTTTAACTCTGCAGATGGGTGATTATAACTGAAGGTGAAGTTTCCTTGAGGCACTAACAGAACAGAAGTGAACTACAGTATATCAATTAAAGCTCTTTATCCTGAACATCACACAAGATAGTGTGCGGATGGAAATGTACTTTTGGGATTTCTCAGTCTTTTAAAAAGCTTAATCTGACTCAGCTCTAAGAAGAACCGAACGACAGGCAGATGAATCCTGCACACACACAAGAAGGAGAAATGGAAAATCCTGCAGGCAACCAGAAAGGTTCAAATGTGCAACAGAACAAGAAGCTGAAGAAGTGATGAGAATAGGGGGAAATCAGGTTGCGAGGCACCTGTTCTGACAAGTCCTAACAAGCAACTGAGGCTCTGAATTCTCAAATATGTTCTTCATCAAGTTCCCACTGACACCTTGCCCTGTGCCTGTTTCCAGCCTGTCAGTGTCTTAAGTGTAGTCTTACTCAAGACTTGGGGCTTTTTCCAGAGCCAGAGTGCAATACGTGCTTTCACACACTGATCATTAAGCGTAGAATGTTCATAATTATGAAGTTAAACTAAAGTTTTAGGCATTTTTAGCAAGGACAACAAGAAAGTCTACCAAGAAGTGGAAATGTGCTGGGTGTGTGGGACAGTCAGTGGGCAGAAATTAAGTTTGAAAGACACACCAACGTCCTACAACAAATATCTAAAAACTGTGCAGCACGACTGGTACTCCTGCCATACTTTGTTCAGTCATGATAAAGGCTGGACAGTAGTTACTATCTTAACTAACATTACACCATAAAAATCCCATGGTAGTTCATTCCTGCTGTCATGCAACATCTGAATAAATTCACTTTTGTGAATTTATGCAATTCACAAAAGTGGACAAGGTAAGGAAACTACATCTTAACTCTATTTGTATGCACAATAAATTGAATGATCATGAAAAAACCCAGTAAAATTCATAGTGACGCTGGTGCAGTTGCAGTAGCATAAACACTGTTTGTCTTGTCTGCTTTCAGCTTTTTGAGAAAATAAAGTCTTTTAACTGTGAGTTTTGAGCAACTTTAGAATCTTTAGTGACAAATTTGCACAGTATGTGAAAATTTTTTATCCAGAGACAGATGGTTGCAATTTATCTGTTTAAGCTTTGCTGTGGTTTAATCGCTCACCAAGCAATTTTACAAAGACCAAACTACAGGAATGAGAAGCATGTTTTGACAGGTGGTAGTCCTAAAGAGAAACAGAATAACATTAGGCAAACACGCTGAAATGAAAACTATCTTGTTTGGTGGGAATACTAATGCAGATTTGCTTCAGGCTCTATTTATTCACAAGCTAAACATAGAAGAGAAATGAAGCATTACCTAAACCAGAGTGAACACGGCCCGCTCAAACTCATCTAAGATTTAAGTTTATTTATTTATTTTTTTAAATTTTATGAGGATGTTTTTCCCTAAAAACACAAATGCAGAGACACTGCTGTACTTTGGACTTTAAACGGAAATATATATGGCTTGTTTTGGCGTGCTTTGACTCTGTGTGCAGGATTAATGTGTCTGTGTTTGCATTTCAAACAGGTTTGGAAAGGAATGCATGACCGGTGTAATCCAGTCTCAGTTCATTTTGCCTATTGTCAAAGAGTCAAAAGACTGTGAGCCTGCTGGGCCTCTAAACCCTGGCCACAACGACACACATTTTTCCAGATAACAAACTGCAGGTTGAATCTAATCTGATTCATTATGGTGAAATACAACATTCAATGCTGATTTCATATAGTGCCACTAAGCTCCAATTCCCTGTATCTAAAAAAACAAATAAACTTCAAAGTAAAATTA
The DNA here is from genome assembly GCA_903067075.1 of Micropoecilia bifurca. Lineage (NCBI taxonomy): Eukaryota > Metazoa > Chordata > Actinopteri > Cyprinodontiformes > Poeciliidae > Micropoecilia > Micropoecilia bifurca. The sequence continues at coordinate 38,695 of CAEGAF010174206.1, read as the reverse complement.
CTAGTTGAGTAACCAGCTCTCAAGTTGATTCACCTTCCCATAATTTCATAAGTGAAATAAACAAATTTCCGTCTAACTATTGAGTTTGAAGAGTAAAAGTACTTTAAACTTCCGTAGCTTAAAGTGAACTTTGACCTCTTACAAGTCAAGAAAGATAACTGCAAGTCACTAAAGAGTCTGAGGTGGTTGGTGTGATTAAATAACAGACATAGGTGAGGAACTGATGCTACTTGGTGGCACATGTATCTTGATGTTGGTACCACAGATTTAGGAAGGAAAATATTAATCTTTAAAACGTAATCTAACTTAGTGTTTCTGGCACAGTCCAAAAATAGCCGTCCTCTGGTGAAAAACAACTTCTCTATGTTCATCACTAGATCACCATTTCTCATGGCACAAATTGTCATCAACGTCTCAGTGTTTCTCCTCTAAGCTAAAGTTTACATCATAAAGCTTTAACCGGTTGGTGTCAACGTGTGAAAGTGCCTGGAGAAGTTATTCTAAGCTGTTATTATGAGTCTCAGATACAGAGAGGTTATGTAAAGCCTCTCATCTGTAATAAAAACATGTCATATCTCTGTGAGAAAAGTAAATAAATCGTCAGCATGGCAAAAGCTTGCAAGCTAGTGACCGCGTAGACTGACTGCTTCATACGTTGGATTTTTTGGATCAGGTGAAACAACTTATGACATCTGGAAAGCAAAGTGACACACCATCTTTGATTTTTGTTTCACAACTACCAGTGACACAAAATTCAAAGGTTTTTTGGACTGGGCGGTAGATTGGTCACGTTGGTGACCTGATGTAACTATTTGGAAACCGATTTTGGGGTGAACAAAACGGCGCCAAACATAACAGTCTCTTCAGATTCTAGATCCTTAATAGCCACCATCAGAGTTATATAGCTGCTAAGACCAGCTCAAACAGATGGTGCGAATACCTGCTAGGACTCACAACTCTGAGGAGACGTTTGCTTTATCTACAAACTTGAGGTGAGATCACATATCGTGAAATAGGTAAGGGGACTTTAAAGAAGCTCTCTCAACAAATACTAAACTAACAATTTAAGCTCGACAGCTTATAACAGACTTTTTTTTATTTTGAAGAAAAGAAGTAGTTGGCCTGCTGTTGTGCCAGAGTCGACTAATAAAGACTTATCTTCTACAGAAAAGCATCATATTTTGGACTGCAGGTCCCTTCTGAATTGTATCTTTAATCTTTAAATGGACAAAATGATTTGCGATGTGAATAACAGCCAGTAATGATAGAGCTAGACGTGCAGAGCTCCAGCAAAGCAGGGAGAATGACTCATTTGTTTAACTGTATGCCCAGGTAGAACAATGTCTGACAGCTGCATGAGAAATGAAATCAAATGAATTCCACCTCCTCTGATGTAAAATGTCCATATTGCACATGGAAAACACATTTCTAGCAGTTTGCAGAACAGAAGTTCAGCCACCAAAGAAGCTGACTCATTTCAGCGTGGGACTTCCTTTGGCACTCTGCACAATTCAGCAGCAGGTGAGCTTCCTCTAAATTAGTTGTAAACTGGCAGAGATATAAAGACATGATTTACCACATAATTGATCACATAAACCACATCACAGATTAGTTCCAGCTTTGGAAGGATGTGCAACAGTAGACAGCTTCCTGGCACCACTTAGTACTTACTATATATTAGTTTCTCTCATCACCAGGACACCAACCCTGCCAAAAATATATATCAAATCCTGCATTGACTGGCATTTTGCTGTCTTTCAGTTAATCCACAGCATGAAATGAAGAAATTAAATAAAAATAATAATAAAAAAAACATCCTGAACTTGGTCAACTAATGTTAAAATGTTGACTGAAGAGAGAGGTGGATCTTAATTGGTGGCTGCTACAGCGATAATCAGTCCTGCCTGGCAGTAATCTCTTCCTTTTGCACTTAACTCGCAATTACATTTAATATGAAAGCAGCATATCATTTGCCTTTTTGCATTCTGACATATTTACATTATTTTTATTGTTGATAACTGAAAGCATTTGTGTTGGATGCCAACCTGAAAATTAATGCAATGGCCTTTCTGAACAGTCTATAAAATTTATAAGATGTACAGTTAAGCCAAAAATGATGTCATTGTTCTCATTAAATGAAGAGATTTGTTTTTGAATGGAAAAGACAGATCCATTTTCCAGAAGATGTATTGTTTAATAATACTTGCTACTGTGGCTTCTCAAACTTGAAGGTATTCATATGTGGTCTTGTAGGGGACTTGTGAACCACCACAATGCACAGCTGCCATTCTTCATTGAATGCTTTCCCTTAGCCATGACTTGCCACAAATCCATTGTAGAGAGCTGCTGCTTTTATCCTGCTGTGTTGATGAAAACAGCTGTTCTAAAGTAAGCATAATTAGGAGGCTCTACAACAGTATGCTATGCTATGGAAGGGCGTATAGCCTTGAATTTTCCCCATGTACTCTCACAATTTCTAATGGATGTCAAGAATTTCAGTCAAGCTCTCTCATATGAAGTCTAATCAAAGACAAATAGGTTTTTTGCCAAAGTCTATGGCACATTGTAGCATTTTGACAAACATTTATGTACAGAAGCCAGAAGAGGCACTGTCAATCAAATTACAATATAGCTTTAAAGGTTCACCTGCCTTGTGGATGAATAATTATTGGGCTGAACTAGAAAAAAATATTGAATACAGAATTGTTAAGAGTCCAAATATGAGCTGTATTGATCTACTAGTTTACTAGTTCTCTAGATCAAACCTGTCCACATGGCAGTCCTGTAGCAGTTGACTGAGTTTTTTTTCCTGTAGCAGTTGACTTGAGTTTTTTGATAAAAAATGTTAAATACTTTGAACAAATGTTTGACCAAATTAGAATGAATAAGTCCTCAAGGCAAGGTTACACCTGAGTTTTGCCTCAATTCCTTCTTTAACAATATCCCAGTGTGAATTTTTTTTTGCGATGTATAGGTTCTATAATGTAGTGTCAACAATAACAACCAGAAACCTGAAGATTCAGAACAAATCATCCACATAAGACCCACTGTTTCCCAGCAGAACTGTTGAAAGCCCATAGACCACAGCTCTGCTCTTTCCCACAGTACATTTGGGTCACATGACTTCTCTTTAAAAGTCCTATGAACCATCCTACATCATTACATTTATATAAGTAAACAACAACAAAAACATTTATTTGACCTGCTATAGTAATTCTGTTGTTTGCTCTCCTCTGACAAGCACAAAACCATCGTTTGCTATTTCATTTGCCAAATCGCATTGGTCAGCACAAATGTTGTCAATAATTATCAGGTTTTCTGTCATTGAATACCATTTAAGTCCAGCTGGGGAAATACTAGCAATGAGCAACATAATTCTTGCAACTCTGTAGGGATTTCTAAAGAACGCTGTAAAATTCCCCCACCCCCTAAAACAGAAATTGCATTATGGTTCATGTTTGTGTGATGAGGCATGGCGGGTATCTCAGACATGTTTGAACAGATAAGATGACATCATGCAGAAATGTGCTGCAAGTCAGGTGAGCTCTGTGGGAAGCAATTTACTCTATATTAGCACAGCAGACACAGGTTTAAGAGTGACACCTATACTTTAAACTGAATGAGCGGGTGTATCCAACATTTTAACAGGTTTTAGTTTCTCTTTCATCATAGCGAAGATTTATAGTCTGAAAAAATGCTTAGGATCCTGACAATCACTGACTTTGTGCAAACAAGAATCCTACAACAAAAATGTAAAAATGCTGCTATTCGGAGTCTTTCTTCAAAACCACATGCAATTAAAATTACTTTACAACAGAACCAATAGCAATTTATTGAAGTTCAGCTCATATTGGTAGCTTCTCCCATTTGCTTTAACAAAATCACATGCATAAAATTGACTGAAATCTTTCAGTCAATACTCACTTCGCAGACCTTCCTAATAAAGTACAAAGATATAAACCTGTTTTGATTTACATTCCCAGCTCCGTATCTAGTCTGCTAGGTCTTAAAAATGTCATGGGACTGTGCCCCCTATGCTTGTTTTCTTGCTTCTTTTTAATATGCAGAAATTAAATTAAAGTCCAATAAACAAAGTATGTACTGTTTTGTGTATGGCCTCTCTGTTTTTGTTCCATTTTTCTATGTATACTCCGTCACCTGAGGCCAAATTTCTGCTTGCCTGGAACAGCAACCCTGAAGGGAAATGTGTGTCCTGTCCACCTTACGACAAAGAACAGCATGTATTTGAGAAGAAAACTCTCTTTACTTCCAAAAAACAAACAAACCTCTCCCCTCCCCGGATCACCTTTGTAGTTTAAAACAAACTAGTAACCACACACAAGTTTGCTTCTGCTTATAGCCACAGTGCAGAGGGACATCTATAAATCTATAACACATATTATGGTGATACTGTACATGATTGAGAAATATGCCAGAGGTGATGGGACAGTAAAGAATTTTCCTCTTGCTTAAAATTCAGCATTGATCATGTTGGCCAGCAAAGAGGTGGAGGATTTAATCACTACCAGCCACTCTTTTGTCTCCCCTCCTTTATCTTTCAGGTTTTTTTTTAAATCTATGTGAGCCTTGTCAGACTCTCATTCTCCTCCTGTTCTTTTCAATGGCATTTGAAAAGATAAGACACTTGCTGATTGGTGGTGCTGACAACCACAGTTTCATCTGGGCCCTTTTATCTGCCTTTAATAACTGTCCCACCCAGTACACCCCCCACTGTGCCCTTTTTAGTGCTTTAGAGAATATTCTAAAGAGACGGATCAAAAACTAAACTTTGCAAACGACGGCCTCATTGATTGGCTCAACAGTTAATATTTTTAAAGAACAGTGGCAGACATCTTGAGTGTTATGAAGTGTTTGATTTGTGCTCAGAGTTTTAAAATGTCCAATTCATAAAAAACACATCAGATTTGAAAATCCGATGTTAAACACCAACCACAAGATCAAAGATCAATATGACTTACTCATGCATTTTCATAGTTGAACTTATAAACTGTTATGGTCTGAATTCTGTGTCAGATTTCTGATATCTAGGAGCAGAGGATATCGTACCATGTTTATGAGAGAAGATTCAATCAGGTTTTACTACTGTTTTAAAAACAAAAGTACTACAAATTTGATATTTCAACAGTCTTTTCATTTCACATTGAAAGAATTGGTTAACACAGCTATTAAACATGTTCCATGAATCCATGACAGACAGAGCTGGAAACTCAGAAGTATAAAACTGAGTCTTTGCTACAAAAAAAACATTCAACCTTCCCGTTACAGGTTGAACACCAGCACGACTCCATATGCAAGTGTATACAGTCTCCTTTTAAGTAGCTTCTTACATATTTCTGCTTCTTCCAACTTAATTTTAAATGTCTATCTGATTCTGAAGGTAAGCATTCTTCAGTCTTCTTCACTCACTAACAGCGTTCACACTAAGGAGTGTTCATTACCTCTGTCCGTTAGCATTCAGATATGGGGGGAATTTCCTGATTGTGAAAAGAATACCGGCCAATGGTCAAGCTAAAAATCAACAGACTCCCCGTCACCAGTGCATTAATCAGTGCAACTCTAAGCAAAGTAACCAAAATCTCCCAGGTTTTCTTTCAACTGGAACTAGATCAAGTCTGTCGTGACGTCATTTTGTGATGAGAGCTCCAGGCTAAACAGAAGATCGTATTAAAATAATGTTATGTGTCTTATGCAAACATAATGAACAGGAAGGTAAGGCAAAAGGGTGAAAATATTTCTTTTGAACATGCTATAGAGAAATGCTGACCAGTACCACCAGCCTGCTTTGGTCCTTTGATATTTGTCCTTTCTTCGTATCCTTTCACCAGCTCCTTAGCGAGATTCTTTTTTCTTTGACACTGGAGAAGTCCACTTGTAAACAAATCTTCAAGAGACTAACTACCATCTGAGAGCCAAATTAGGCCAGGAGGTGAGCAACACCTCCTGGATGGGGCTTTAAGTACCTCAGTTCTTCAGTTTGACAGAAAGAGGAGCCACCTCAGCAGCCACTGCCGGTATCTCTTGCTTGTGAAGATCAGTATGCACAGCTGCATGCTAAGCAGCTCTGACTGTATGAAGTCAAACAGATCTGGTACAGCTGTGTCTAAAAGGAAAGAGGCAGCTTTGTATTTTTCACAGAATTTTGTTGGGGAAAAATAGTTGTGTGGTTAAACTGGCTGGCCTTATTTGACACCTAAATTTGAATGGAATGGATTTATTCTGGGGGCTGTCACAAGATGCCGCTGCAGCTGTGTCTCTTCAGCCAATAACAACAGAGCAACTATGTCAAACTATTGCTTAATATAATTTAAACTCCATGCAGATTTTGACTTGACAGAAAACTGATTTAAACCAGAATCCTTAGAGACAGGTATATATTGTGATAAGTAATTGTAAATATAAATATGCCATCTAGAAGTGCTGTTTAAGCCTTCTAATTATTAGTTTAGGTGCTGTACGAAACTAACAATTGATACAGTTTGCCAACTACTGAATAATGTGCCAACGTGGTCAATTTTTCTGTTTTCCTTTGTTTTATAAAGGTAATTTACAAGTTTATAGTAACATCTTGCTCCTCAAAAAATAGTTTTCACACACATCTGCCTTTGATAACATCAAATAAGGCATACACCATCTGATCAGAAATAAAAGAAATATATATATATATATATATATATATATATCAATTTCACATTACTCTTGAGTACTCACAAACCCCACAATTATAGAGGTAGGCCTATAGCACTAAATTTTATGTGAGACAAATAAGTACAGAAACAAATATGATTGAAAAATCTAAGCAGGAACATGCACAAAAACCAATCAATATCACTTTAATCATTCACAGCATTTATCATTATGGGTAAGAGGGCAGTGAGAGTCAAACATTTCTCACACACAAGGATGAACTCATTCATCACAATCACTTCATAATGCGTCATAATCTATCAAAAGTTGCATGTCCTCCATACGGTTTACTAATGCCAGCTTAACTCCTCGCACCTCTTGTGATGTCATGAACCCAAAATACACACGCAGCAGAATTTTGCTGTTCTTAACCCATTTTAAAACTTTGCGCAGGCAAATGTTGAACCCTACAATCGATATCCATACTTCACGACCCACATGCTGATGTTTTCTCGACAGGGCACTTTTAATAATGACAAAACATATAATAGTGAATGGCATCTTTAACTGAGGTCAGACAAGTCAACAGCTGCCGTGGCGGTGCAGACCTGGCTCGGCTCACTTCCACCATCTGGCCCAGACTCAAAAAGGTGTCAGTCGAGCACGTACGCCGAACTTACCAAGACAAATTCATGCTAAAATGTTTCCAAAGCCGAGCCAAAGTGCACTCACCTGTTGAAAGCTTTGCGTCTTGGAAAAAATACACCGAATTTAAAAATAATAATAATAAAAAAAACGCCAATATTTAAAAGGTAAAGCGGGATAATTATCCTGCTTCCCGCTCAGGAAGAGCAAAAACACGAGTCAAAACACCTGAGAAGGCTCGGCTTTAATCGCCCCGCTGCGCAGCCACGCGATCGTCACATTGAACCCAGCGGGACGAGGCGACGTCAGAGGGTCAAACTTTCTTTAAAGTCCTCCGAAGTTCGCCTGAGGCGGGGAGCCACAGCCTGAGTGGGAAAGGTAATAATGTCCTCGGTCCTGCAGCGTCTTTATAGTCCGTGTGTGAGGAGGAACGAGGTCGGTGTGAGCCGCACGGTTACCTGACTCCTCTCATTACGGCGAGGCCAGCCCTCCTCACACGGCAGCCTCATGTTTCCTGTTATTTTCCCTCCGAATGGCAGCGGAGTAGACAGACTCACACGGACTGGGCTTCCCTCTGGGAACAGGTTGAGATGCATCACCCAACACGAACTTTCATCCTGAGACTTACAGTTTTTAAACATAGCAGTTTAAATTAACGTAATATTTACTCTCACCTGCATCTCTCACTAGGTGTAAAAACAGTTTAGTTTATTATTACATTAGCGCAAGTAAGGCCCTAACAATCTTAGAAGTACTGAAATTATGTTTAAAGACAAAACGTGCATCTTCGCATTTTTAGCTGGAACATAAGCAGATTAAAGCGGACAGAGAAAAACAGGTGCACGTTGTCATATTCAGAATGTCAGAATATTTTAAGGGTGTCTTAGTGACACCCTTAAAATATTCACTGGTCTGTGTAAAACATCAGTAAGGCAGCTGAAAATGCAGCACATCCAAAATGCTGCTGCAAGAGTCCTGGCCAACACTGACACAAATGGACATCAGACCACTTTATAAATCATTGGTCAAGCACTGCTTAAGGCCCAAAGAAGATTTCTTACCTAGGACATAACTCAGTGTTTCCATTACCAGAAGTAAACAAGCTGAGGCAAGTTTCTATAGGCTCTTCAGCTTTAGAGCACATTTCCTGAAAACCAGAGATGTTGCAGAAACTGTTGGCTCCTTTAAATCAGGACTGAAAATATAGTTTTGTGCTATTGCTTTTAATACATTGTTCAATCACTGGTGGAGTTTGAGATTGAAGATTACATTTGGAATTAAATAAAAAAATTAGACATCAATGTCAATTTAGGCTTTTTAACCAGTCTCTTAAATCTACCTTTTAACTTTAGTTTCTTTTATGCACTTATTTAGGTGCTTGACATATTTACATCTCTTCAGCAAAAAAGGTTTTTTTCTCTGCTTTGATGTTTTGTAAATCACTTTGGATTGCCTTATGAATGTAGCTATACAAACAATCATTATAAAAAAGGGGGGAAAATGTCACAACATACAATATAATAACTGCAAACACTTTTAACATAAATAAACAAAAAATCTTGGATTGAATAATAGTGGCGCTGAAAACAGTGGAACAACTGCTAGGGACAGTAAAGTGAAAGAGCATGCAGTAGTAGGAAGATTAGGTGCCGGTGTGTAATAAAACTTTAGATTGTTGTTATGATGATGTGTGTTATCAATGCATGTTTGGCTTATTATTTTATAAGATGAGATTAAACAACAGACTTTGAATAAACCTCCAAGGAATCACTGCCGTATAACTGACTTCAGTTTTATGACTTCATGAAGCAATGCATCTGTTTAATATACTTATTTAGAAAACTCTTAAACTCGTGATTGTATGAGAAATTTTGCAGCATGTCAAATATGAAAAGCTAAATTCTTTTGTTCATTCCTTTTTTTTCATATTTTGTTTTGGCTGCAGGCAGAAAGACAGAGATTCAGGAAAAGTAGTGGACAGCTTTGTCTGGACCTCTGCTCCAATTTTGCTTTGTCGGAGGTAATTCATAGTGGGAAAACTTCTGCCGGAGATGTGCTTTTACGCCTGGAAATGCAATGTGTGATGGAACGTCAGTTGGTAATGACCAGGAGTCGAGTCGGGTCATGATGCAACAGGTTTGCTGTGGAAAAGCTGCCGCTCTCAGTGTGCTGTTTTCTTTACAGCGCTGTGAGCATAGCAGTTTACTGATGACTGTTATTCTGCTGATAAATACTGTGTGTCTGAACAAGCACCATGCAGGTCAAAAGAAAAGCACAAGCAGCAAAATTTCCCTTCACGTTGACTCACAGTTGGAGAAGAAAGGCTGACGTACGCCTACTCACACATTGTTTTGCAAACTGAGAGCCATTTTGGTACAGCCCATAAATACTTTGGGAATAGTTCAGAGGTGATTGCAGATATTTGACCTCTATTGGCTAGAAACATATTTTAATATTTTGTAAAAAGCTGTAGAAAAGGTTAGAACAGATTTTTTTTTCAGATTTCTATTTGATTAAAAACATAGTTGTTTGACACATTAGAACATGTGGAAAAATCCCAGGAAAGTCTTGTCATGTTCTATACCTTGAAAAATACCTATTTCTCTAAACTAGTAGAAGTAATTGGTTGGACTGGATTTTGCTTAGAGGTAACATCTTTTAGATTTATTTTCAAGAAATGTACTTTTCTTAACATTAGTGTAAAAACCCACAATAACTTGTACGAATTCAAGTTCCAGACCGTTCAGTTCCCTCTTATACTCAGGCAGGCTTAAAATAAACATAAACGGTTTATTTTAAGTTAATTGAAGCCTTTTCAAAAACACCTACATATAATCTTCACATCCTCAGGTGATTACAGCCTATGTTTTAGATGGACTGCAATGTTTACTCAGACTGGTTGCAAAAGGATCATTTTTCTTTTGATTTAGCTTATTTATTGTTAAACCGGCTGTTAAGAAAATTGTTACTTTTTGTCGCATTACACCTAGGGCGACCATTAAGAGATTAGTAGGCTCTTCCTTTTGTCCATGAATCATAGGATGATGGGGGGGGGGGACTATGTGCCATGTCTCAATTAAAAAAAAAACTGGGTCAATCTATTTTAATATATATTTTACTACAGCTTACTCATATTTTATGTATAATACACTATGCTTGAGCCTCATTTTATAACCATGAACTGCTTTATTTTGTTTTAATTTGGCCATATGTAGAGTATCGACCCTTAAAAACACCAAAGAAAAAAAGTTCTTTGGAGATGCTCAGTATTTAAGGCACATGAAACACAGCTTAGCTGACCTGCGCCGTGTCTACTTCTGTAATCCCATTTAGCTGAAAATCTGATTAATTCTTTATGTCTGAAAGTCCCAAGCTTGGCAATTTGAAGCTAAAATGTCCTTGGCTGTGATCCACAGCGATAGTATCTGAAATGAGCACAACCAAAGACTCGGCCTACTTCTGATTCCCCAAGACAAGGGAGAGTCTTTACATGAGCAGCCAGCCGGTGGGAGTACACAGGCACATATCTCACTGTATTATCCTTACAACATGGAAATAATCCATGTGTGTTTACAAAGGGAGGCATTTGGTAGTAGCTATACCAACCTTTCCCTTACTATGCGGTCTATGGGCTTTTGTACAGGAGTATTCATGTGTACAAGTACCAGCACCTTCTGAACACTGCTCTTTGTCTGCAGAGGTACGCAGCATGCCGTTAGGAGTCCTGATTGTGTTCATGTGAATGCAGCACACACAGGAGGAGAGACTGGCTGGAGTGAATTCAAGGGGCTTTTATTTAGAGACAATGTTATTTTATGACATCACTGTTTCTTAACAGTGATAGGTTTAATGTTATATCGTGCTGTAAAAAGGTTTCTGCCCCTTCCCTCAACTGTTTCAGGACAACTAATCAGACAAAGATAAGCTGAGTAAATTCAAAAGGCAGATTTAAAATGGTTTTTTTTGTACATTGATTAGCTGGGTAGAGGAGTTAGGTGCTAAAGCATACAGTTTTGACAAGTACTCATTGCATCAGCTAGGGATAAAAAAATAAAAAATTGCCCAGACAGTAAGTATCCAGTAAGGTAGAACTTATTTGATAGGGCCACTTTCTTTTTTTTTGTTGCCCAGGCAATTAGTACTGAACAACAATGTACACTGTAAAAATAATGCAAGCTGAATGTATTTGATTTGGACAATATCCTCTGTCGATGGATATGATGTTAAAAAGGAAATACTCAGCAAAACTGAATGTGACTATTATTCTTTTGTACGTCTGAAAATGTTAGGTCATGTATCAGATCCTTTGTTCGTTTTTTTTTTAATTATGCATTTAATAATGCATAATTTAATCTACACTTTTGCATATGTAGAAGAAAAAAGCAACAAATATACCTGCCACCTTTTGTTTTATTGCCCAAAATGAAATGTGGTATTTTTGCATTAATTTAAGACAATCTGTGACTTAAAGGCTTCATATTTAACTCCAACACACATTGAGAAATAAACATTTTCCTTTGTTCAGCCACACAGCTGTTTTCTACAGGTGTGTGGAAAACATTCCCAGGGGAGCACAGGTGTATTCCATATGTGGATGTTTGTGAATCCAAACCCTCTGCTTCATTAGACTTGTTCTCAGTATTTGAAGTTTGCTTATGTGCACAGAGCCTCTCTATTATTTTGTCCTTAACTTTGACAACTCTTCTCTCTTTATTTCTTTTGACGAATAGAACCATCAAATGTACTTTGCCCTATAAGTAGTAAGACCAGAAATACATGATCAAAATGAATCGCTGCTCATTCTTAACTCATGCAAGGGGGAGAACAGCTGCATACCTGCAGAGCTCAAGTTAAAGCAATGGTCTTAATAAAGTAAATGGGAGGCTGCAATAGACAGATATTAATGAAGCTAATTAACACCATGCAGTCTTTTCTACGAGCTTGCAGCAACTTTCACATTTGTGGAAAGTTGTTCGTGTCATTTGTTAAGGACTGATTAGTAGACATTACTTATTATGTCTTCTTCTTCTCCTTCCACTTCAGATAGCGGTGAAAGAGGATAATTAGATGAAGTTTTGTTTTGACCCAGTTCTGTGTGCGTGCGTGTGCGTTTCCCACCCAGGCTTTTGAACTCAGTGATTTGCCTGCAACCCCACTTATCACCAGCGCTCGTCTCATCTGCATTGTCTGTGTGCTTTTAAATATGTGGGTATTTCTGCATACATGCGTCCCCCCCCCCATTTGATACTACTGTTCTTGAATGCAGCAGGTTACCATGGGAACTATGACATCAGTGACACCACGTGATTTTCTCCATAATGCTCGGGTGGGAGAGAAAAGCCACTTTGCCATGAGTGGTCCACGGTCCCTCTCCAGCTGGGAGTGATTTGTTTGAGTGGAGAAGAAGGGTGGGCGGCTGGTTCCTTACATTGTAGGAAATTGTGACGGGTTTTGAAATTTTGTTTTATGGAGAACAACGCCAGACACGGGCCCATTTCTGAGCTTTTATCTCCCTCAACGATGCCGTTTGATAATAGGTTTCAAAGACACTGAACTGTCATAAATGATGGGGAGGTAACGTTGGCTTTCCAAGAGTGACAAATTATTGACGCAATGTTGTGCACAGTTGTGTAATGGAAAGAAAATAATTAATGGTTTGTAATATTTATTCCATAATAAAATTAGATCAAATGATCAAATGACCATTTTTTGGGTATGTCTCTTCTAGCTTTACACATCTTGATTTTAACATTTTTGCTCATTATAAAATAAACCAAGCTTAATCAGTTAGTCAGCATTAAGATCCTCTGGGAACATTAGTTTTCAGTCTTGTCACAAATTCTTAGTTGAATTTAGGCCTGAACTTTGACTAGGCCATTGTAATGCATGAATGTGGTTTGAGCTATGACATTTCATTGTAGCCTTTGCTGTGTTTTGGAGTCTTTGTCCTGCTGGACGGTGATCCTCTAGTCTCAGGTCTTTGCAGTTTTTCTTCTAGGATTACTGAATTTAACTCTGTTTGTCTTTCAAGTTTGATAAGCTTTCCTACCCCAAGTAGGAAAAAAAATTATAAAGTGTGACGCAGCCACCCCCTTACTTTACCACTTTACTACAGGCATGGTAATTAGGGTGACAGTTTTAGTGCCACAACACATACACACACAGAGACCGCAGTGTTTTGCAGGCATACATAAGATATGTCAGTTCTCGTCTCATCTTAGTAGAGCACCCCTTCTATAACATGTCTGCTGTTTTCTACCCATCCTGTGGCTTTATTTTATTACTTTCACATTGACTTTCTTCTTGTCTTTCTTCCCAGGATGGAAGAAAGTCGAGACAAAGAAACTGTCCACAGTTTTCCAAGGTGAGCTTTGGATCTATGCATCTTCTCTAGGGTTACAATTGGCCTTTGACTGATTCTTTACAATCTCTCTGATTAATGCTCCCCCTGCTTGGTCCACCTTTCTAGATGGACATATATGTCTTTGTAAGTTTACAGATATGCCACAATATTACGTTTTTGAAAGATTAATTAATGCTCTCTGAAATATTCAATATTTTTTTATAATCCAACTCTCATTTTAAATTGATTATTTTATTCAAAAGATGGGATATATAAGGGGATCCCATTCTTTTCAGATTTTTATTTGAAAAATATTCCACTGTTGGTTTGTTATATAAATTCCCAGTAGCATACATAGAAGTTTTTGAAATAAATTGCAAAATTTCAAGGGTTATGTAACCTATGCAGAGCCACTATGTCCAAGTGGAACTCCTATTTTTTTTTCTGTAAACAGAGTTGAAGTCCAAAGTGAATTTAGCCTTTGCCTCAGTGCCTTCAGTGGATGTCCCAGTGCCTTGCACTGCACTGAGCATGCATGTTTAAACATTTACTAAAAGACTCACCCTCACAGAAACATGCATTTCTCATGAAAACTCTGACTGCCTTCAGTTTGCCACTGATTTAGGTGTAATTTATTTAATGCAACCCAAAATCATTAAGTAATGCACATACCTGCATATGTAAAAAAAAAAAAAAGAAAGAAAAACACAGCAACCTCTAAATCCTCCTGGTGAGCTTGCGACCAGAAGGCCTGTGACCTACATAAGGACATGTGTGGGTTGCATCCCACTTTTCTGCTTGACAATGCCTCATTAACCCACTTCAGGCTGATCAGAATTGAGGTCCCAGATCACCTGAGCTCACTCTGTATAAGGTAAGGTGCTCAAAAAAAGCCATAAAAGCACAAAGACTACCATTGGGTAATTCAGCTGCATTTCTCTCGTGGTTCTCCAGCCATAATCATGCACACGCACACACACACACACAAACACCAGTACTTTTACGCTCAAAGCGTGTCTCCCTTTTTTTCAAAGTGGTTTGCAGGGGTACTAAAGTGCATGATGTCTACCATTTTAGCCACAGTGTTGCTTCAACCTCTGACTACCACACACACATTCTCATGTTTGCTCCCATCCCTGTCTCTCTCTTTCTTAAATTCCCTCTTCCCACAGTTTTTTCCCTTCGCTCTTTCTTTCCCACATGCAGATGCAGATGCTCTCACACACACCTTCTCCTCCTCTCCCCGTATCCACCGGCAACTGCACCGAGCAGGCTCCCTCACTGAGCCCGTGGATCTCGTCACTTGATTAATTAGCCTGGAAGTGCTGTTGAAGATCATCATATTTAGCTTGCCGACCCAGCAGCAGAGAGCAGACAGATATAGACCAGTCTGGCTGCAGGCTGAGTGCCTGGCAGTGGGCAGGCTCTCTATCTCTCTCTATTCACACTTGGTGCCGAAAGGCTTATAAGTGGCGGAGCAGCGGAAGTGAGGGGCGGCTGTGCTTTGAAAGAGACGAAAAGAGGAGAAAGAGAGAGATCGGAGCTGAGACCACATCCAAGACCACACGATGCGACTTCGCTGCAGAAGCAAAATCCCCTTATACTTCTAGAGGCAGCGGCCACTGTTCAGCAGCACTGCTTCCAGCACACAGAGACAGAAGGTGAGACTTTTTCAAACCACTTGCTAAGCCTGGTTTGTTTGGAAAACTGCGTGCGTGTGTGTGTGTGTGTGTGTGTGTTTGAGCGAGCAGACAAGAAAGGTAAAGAGAGGAGTGGAAGACGTCCTCCTACAGATGGAATTCCTGCTGTGCTCCTGAGGTTCAACAATGTGGGTCACAGGGATGCTCAGCTGCACACACACACGCACACACTCTGAAAAAGTACCAACCGTGTGCCTGCTTGCTCTACTAATACCCAAATCGGCATGCAATGAGTCCCTGAATAATAGTCACTTTTTGAGTGTAAGAAGTAGGAGAAAACCTTAGCGTGAGCATAAATGTGTGTGCGTTTGTGAATCACTGAGTGTGTGCCAGTGAGGTTTTTAGCCTTTTGTTGCCGTGGTACCAGTAAAGGGCTTAAAGATGCACATAATAGTGAACAGCATGGAGAATCAGTCATGCCAGCCTTTTGCCTTATTGCTTCTCACAGCTTTGGAAAAGCAGTACATAAAAGACCTTCCCAAACACTGTATGTACAGCGCGCTGCCTGTGTGAGCGTGTGTATGTATGGATCCGATCCTTTTATCTTCATGACATAAATATTACAATGTGCTCTCAGTGGATTGTGGAGCTTTGAATCCTGTTTCTCTTTGAAAACGGTTTGCACTTTACAACAAGAGCTTATATTTCAACCTACGTAATGTATATGCAGTGATGTTGCTGCAGTGTTCTGAATATTTTTTGGGTTTGAGCATTTTTAATGGTACAGAAGCACTGATCAGTGGATGATTTCTGAACCTCAGTTTTAATAACAAGTTTAGCCGTTCTGGGGACTACATCCAAGTAAATTGAAAGTCTTTTGTTCTATTAGAAGTTTTATAGTATTAGACATTTATGCTTTCTTTTTAAATTAAAACCTAAATGATTACAGAATTAACATTGTCAGCTGCTTTTACCATTTTCTATTAACGACTAGACGAGTTATACCATCATGAAACAGAGATCTTGGTTTGTATTTTTTTCAGAAGGCGAAGGCATTCCATGAAGCTGCAAAATGTCCAAATCCAGTTTGTTCCTTAACAATCACGTCAAGTTTATTTGCACAGCACATTTCAGCAGACAGTTCAAAATGCTTTACACCATTAAGCATTCTTAAACAACTATGGATAAACATTAAATACCATCATCAAAATCACCAAGCCAACATACATTAAATATACTGATCAATACCCAAAATTTTATGACTCATAGGCAACTCTCAACGGATGGGTTGTTAGCTTTGATATAAAGGAACTCAGTGTTTACGCTCTTTTGCAGTTTTCTGATGGTTTGTTCCAGATTAGTAGAGCACAACAACTGAATGTTGCGTCTCCATGTTTGGTTCTGGTTTTGGGAATGACAAATGGACTTGAATCAGAAGATGTGGCTGGAAGCTTGATACAACAACAGGTCTTTGATGTATCTTGTTGCTATACCACTGAGTGATTTATAAAACACCAAAACATGTAAGGACTTTAGAACTGGGGTGATGTGATCTATTTCCTGGTGTCAGGTGGTAAGGGCTTCAAACAATGAAACCACAAAGTTGATGTACAATGCTTAGCCTTCCTGTTATCTGTTGAAGGTGGTTTTTGGTTGGCTGACCATTTGCCAGTTTAACAAAACACCACTAATCTGGGTACCACTGGGTATCGTTTGGACGGTGACTCAATTTGGTATCTGCTACAAAATGACAAAATGGTGGAGGGGTGAAATGACCATTTCACATCCAAGTCTCATTCACCCTGAACAAAAGTTGAATCATTTTCCTTGTAAAAAGCTTCTGATATTTTCTGGGCTTTGAGTTATGTGCCCTAACAGTTTCTACAACTAAGGGTTCCAGCACTTAGGCAGTCCTGATGTTTTTATGATGAGGAAAACATCAGATTTTAATGTTTTTTTTTGCCCTGTTGGCCATTCCTTCCACCGGCTGATTTCTCTCTGCCTCTCTACTTCAACTACATCTAAGAGACAATGTAACACTATTTATCAGATGCATGTCTGACTGTCTGCATTCCAAGCTTTGCTTATTAAAAGATACTTGAAGTACTAACACATTTATTGGTTTATTGGTTTAATTAGTCCCAAATTTGTTAATATTTCAGGTTTAGGGTCTGTTCAGATCTGTATGCATAGTGCTGAGCTTGCAAGATCAATGTGATATATTTTTTAGTGTAAAGTATAAATTAGTAATCTTTGAATCTCATTTTAGTTAAAAAAAAAGCCTGTTGAACTTTGATTAAAAAGAAAGCCTGTTTTTTGATGGATTAAACGGCTTCAGATGTGAGGAGATCTTTGTGAAAGGCTTTTTTTTCAGTCTGTTGCATTTTTAATTCTTGCTTTATTAATGCACAGATTATACATTTTATTAATATTTGATCATGTTTTACTGATTTGTGTGGTTTTTCATTCATTATCATTTTTATAATGAATTCTCAGGACCTGTTTGGACAGGACTGAAGGACTCGCCTTTTATCTATTATTCCTCATTACTCATTCAGGGCCGAAATACAAGCATGGATGCTGTCCAACCTTGTGAAGTGGAGCACTCTCCACTTCTGCCGTAACAACCGCTGATTGAGGAAAGGGCTGACGAGGCGCTATAAAGTTGGGGAGATAATTGTTGCCAAGGAGATGAGGGAATAAGCGTGATATCTGCAGAGAAAAACCAGCTGGTCCTAAAATGAATAAATTATATACAGAGGATTGGTGTTTTGTGTTTTTTTTCTCTTTATGAGCAATAACAGGCAGATTAGAAAGTTCCCAACTCCTAACAAAATGTTTTTGCCGCTTTAATCAAAGACGTATGATCTGAATGCCTTTTGAGATTTTCCGCCTATAACGAGCCTGACATTATTTAGCTCGAGTGCGATGATTTGCATGTCAGAAACCCCAAAGCTTCTCATGAGTTCTTACTCTGCTCCTTCTCCTCTTTTCTCTCCTTTTGTCTTTGTCATCTGAGGCTTCATTCTTTTCTTTCTACCTGTTATCCAACTATCACAATTATTTCCCATTGCTGAATTTGCTTGGTTTTTACCTCATCATCCACACTTCTGTCTCCAAACATCTGCACCATGACTTTGTCTCTTTCTTATCTCTTTCTGTCAGGCTTTTGTTTTTGATCATCACTCCTCTGTTTCCACTCTAGTTCTCCTCCTATCAGCCTCATTTCCTCCTCCTCCTCCATTCTCCCATTTCCACCCTGTTCGGTTTGTGTGTTTGTGCCTGTATACCTGAGTGTGTGTGTTTTTTGATGTATCATGCAGGATGTACCATTGTGCATTTTTGCACATCTGTAAATGTGTGTGTAGCAAAAAGCGTAGGTGTGCGTTTGCATAAAAAATTGTTTTTTTCATACCTTTTACTCACGGCGGGTAGAGAAAGGATTCCCCGTTTTTACTCAGAAAGGATTTTATGCATAAATGCGGAGCACAAAGGCTATCGGAAATCTAGATTTATGAGTGCATGGTTGCTACATTATTCAACACTCAAATTGTCCTCAATATGCTAGTTGGATACATCCTGCTTCTTTTATTCACTGTAAAGGCTTGATCCTCTGTAACTGGTGCCATTTCTGTAAATCTGCAGAAAGGCAACCATTATCTGGTAAAATGCCTGCAATTGTAGTTTTATTTTTTAAATCGTTTTAATTATCCACAAGATTTTACAAATGTTTCAATTATTTAAATCAGAAAGAAAATCAAAGCATTACAAGAATGCTACAGTCTGAATCTCACGCTTCGAAGTTAAAGATACAGTTTTGATGAAATAAGCAGAAACTTGAGAAAAAGCAAAACTGGCTTGAGGGATGGAGGATTTCACTAAAGCTTCATATATTTTGTTAGGACAATATATGGCAGTGATAATTATTTTTCTTATCATGCATGATCAAAAGAACTGAGGTAGAATATGTTGCAGAAATTTAAAATAAAGCAATTTCACAAAAATACTTAAGAAAATAGGCAGAAAAATATATTAGACTAGAGATAAAGTGCAGTTATTTTCAGCAAGCTGTAAAAGGCATCAAAATGTTTAAGGCTTCAGCAATAGGAATATATTCACTGTAAGGAGAAATAAGTAATGAGTAATAACTTGCATGTACTTTTTCAGAGCATTTTGTTTATGTCTTAGCATCGTGTTTAACATTCCTAACTGTAACTGAATTTTGTTGACATTATTTTGTTCATAACAATCTGGCAATAAATGAAGGATTTGGATTCTATTGGTGGCTGTTTCACATGTTAAAGTGACAGTTTTCATCACTTCTTTATGAAGAACAATAGATTGATATCCAATGAAAAGGGAGTGAAGTGCTAGAAGTAGTGAGGCATCAAGAACCCAGTTTCCACATCCTCTGCCTCAACAAAAGCATTTCTGACACCTGTGGGTCAGCACAGCAGAGGAAGAGATCCCAGGCCGATGTGAAGACATCACAGTTAAGGAGCCAAACAAATTGCCCAAAGCAACAAATCACCTGCCCTTGTACTTTTGAATTTGTCTCATAATTTGGGAGAATAAATCGCTCAGTTAAGCAGGGGAAAAAACAAGAGGAATGTGACTCTGAGTCAGTGTATTCATAAATTCATCCATCTATTGTCAAAAATGGCTTTGTAGAGATATCACTTACCAGAAGAAAACACATTCCTTTTCCCAGTGCCAATATGCAACTCATACTAGGGGAACCCAAGACTTTACCATGCCAGTGAGGAATCGCTGCAGAGAAGGTACCAGTCAACCCATCTGCTCCATCCTGCCGTCACTTATGAAAAAGATACTTGAAACTTCTGCATTTAAGGCAAAGACTGAACCTTTTCTAACTGAGAACCATGACTTCAGTTTTAACTATACTTTCATTGCATGGATATGCATTATATTTTTATTTTAAACAAAGATGAATACATCTGATAGACAAAAGCGTTACAATGAACTTTATCTCCTACAGATGATTGACGGTCAGCGTCCATCGCAGAGGAGGCCCGTGATGAACATTACCGCAGACAGAGGCCAGTTGAAAACCAGCACCTACATCGTGCCCTGTTTCCTCTTCGTGGAGGTGAGCTTTGAAATAATATTTCCCACAGTGATCTGGTTCAACATCCGTTAGGGTTGTGACAGAGAATCAAGTTAAAACTGCCGGGTTCTTTGGTATAGTTGTGGAAACATCCAGGAGGATGAAATGCCATAAAGAACACTAATGAGCATGAAAAAGAACATTTTCCATCATGTGAATGTTCTCTGCTTGTATCTCTATCTCTCAGCCTTTGATGCTTTTCTCATGGCAGATTAACATGAATGACTGTCAGCTGCAGAAATCATATGGCAGGCTCTGTTTTCAGTTCACTTACTCCAAAAAAGAGTGATTGATTTGGATGAATTAACACAAATGGGTAATTATCCTCAGCCCATGAATCTTTTAGCGATAACGTTTAAAAGGATGGTGAAGGGATCTATCGTGGAAGTCCTCTCCAAAGCTTTCTTTGCTCATCATTTCCTGCTCCTCTCTCTCTCTCTCCCTCTTCCTATGGCTCTTCATTTCTCTGTGTAATCCCTTAATGACCTGGCGCAGCCCTTGTGGCCTTTGCTAATATTTCCAAATTTATTGCTCTAATTAAGAAGGGAAACCCAATTTGGCCATCCCATGCTGCAAGTTGTGTGAACCGCAGCAATGATAGTGGGTTGCGTTGACTTAGCTTTTTGCTGCTGTTGTTTAAAGTCTACAACAGGCAATGCAATTACAGTGTTGCTGAAAGGTTAATGAGCTTGTAAATGTGCAGAGGTAATGTTATCATCTCCCTTTTGTACTTTTTAATTCTTGTCACATTACAAAATCAAACTTTATTGAATTTTATTGGAATATTTTTGTAGAAGATCAACACAAAATAGTGCATATCTGCAAAGTGGAGGGTGAATTATATTTAGGAAATAATGCTCTTTATCGGTTCGTCTCTTCTGACTTTGGACTTCTAAAAACTGAATTTTCTTGCCCATTCGTCTTTGTAAAACAGGTCAAACTCAGTTTGTCTGGAGTTTTTTCAAGCTTTTCCACAGATTCTCAATTGCATTTTGATGTCTAGACTTTACACTTTCTTAAAGCGCTATGATTGTGAAAAACTTGGAGTTTCATACCGAAGATAAAAAAAAAAACATCCTGCAGGCTAGGAAAGCAAAACATAGGTTGAGAAAACTTTTGAGATAAAAGCCCAAACTTCTGATGTTGAAAATTTCGTCTCATTTCAGGGTTTTTTTTTCTTTTCTGTAACTGAGTTCAGTTTCAGCTGCAGCTGCAGCGACAGCCTCCAGCCTCCTCTTGAAAAAGATCTTTAGAAGAACCTCTTTCGACCCTGTTGTTCTTTTGTCTGTTGGCGCTCATTCATAACATCCTCTTGAGGTCCTACGATTGCTTTTCAAAGGTTCAGACAAACCACTACTGTTACACTCTTCCAACATAAAACCACTCGGCGATTCAGGGGTGGAGGCGGGGGGGATTTATTGCACAAATTTACAATTACTCATAGTTTTGCATATATTTACCCCCCCGCCTCCTACAGTATTCTCTTTGATGCTCTCCGGAGCCGTTCACAGGCGCTCTCCTCATGCAAGTTCTTGGCATCTCTTTTCTTTAACACTCATTCACTTGAGTAATTACATCATTTGCACCAGATCTCTCCATTTTATCCCCCTTTTACTTAAAATCTCACCACTTCTGCCACCCACTGAAGCCCGTCTTCCATCATAACCTCAGCGGACCCCAGTTTGTGGTTGGTGTGCTCACCTCACGCCACAAACCGGAGGTAGAAATTCAAACCCAGGATGGGATTTTTTTCCCATTTTCTCATCCTTCTTGGATCCTCTGTTTGCGTAAGCTCAGATGCAGCCAGAGGTGGGATGATGTGAATCTGGCTTGACTTTAATCACCTCGTATGAACTAGACCGAAGTCGCACGCATTGTGGTGGTTTAATAAAGGGCATTTTTAAAATTAAATTCTCCCCTCTTCATCTGTTTTCATACAGAAGCCGCCTGCTGTTGCACAGCTCCCCCCGGAGGGCACTTTCTCCTTTGTTGCTACATTAGCATATCATCATCTATTTCTTTTCTATTCAAATGCCCTGTGTGATTCCTGCTCCTCTCTTGCCATCTTGATGATTATTCCTTTTCTCGTTCCATCTTTATCAATACAATCTGGTTCTCTGCTGCTCACGTTGTATTCCCCACCCTTTATCTTTGTATCTGCTTGATGATCATTTTCCGGTCCCTCAGTTTGTCCTGAAGACATTTCATCACTCCTGTTATCTGAGCTCTTGTCTGCAGGATCTGACTCTAATCAGCTCAGTTTCATGTATTTATCTTCTGTCCCTGAGTGAACGCTTTATTTTTCTGATTAAAATTTTGATTATTTCTCATTTAGAAGTGTGCTATTTTTGTTTAACATATCGAACAGCAGTAAAAAGAAAACAATATATAAAGATGATGAATCCTCATCTCACCTCATCTTGGTGTGGCCTCATGCGGGCACCGCTTCTGACCTTCCTCTTTAGAGAGTCATTTTGACACGACTGCCTCCTGACCGAGCCGGGTGGGAGGACGTTTGCTCAGAAGTTCATGTCGTCAGGGTCAGACTGTGAAAATCTGTTCTGAAGCTCACTCATAAATGTCCTGCAAAAGTATTCAGACCCTGGGAGTTTTTTTCATATGATGTCACACGACAACCACAAAACCCTTAGTATATTTTACCTTTACTTCATATCATACAATAAAACACGGAAAAAGAAAAAAAAAACATTGTTTCATGAAATGAAAATCTAGAGCGTATTTACAATATTTTAGGTTGTTAATCTGTTGGAAAATGAAGCTCCACCTCAGCCTCAACTCTATACAGATGCATTCTACACTTTGTACATTTCTTTCCATTTCAAAATTACTATCTACTTTGTGTTGGTTCTACGTTTGTGGTTTTGATGTGAAAACACTCAACAGGTATGGGTATTTTTGCAAGAGATTGTCAGCTTTAACACAAATTTGGTGTGAGGGGAGAGGTTTTCACTCTGCCATTTTGACTCAACGTTTCCAGGGAGGTATCTGCTGTTTCAGTTGTAAGATACCATATTAATCGCGCATTGATTGCATCATATCTCCCCCCTGGATCCCAGCATGCAGTTCTTCCCAGCTTCACTCCTGTCTGAACTGCTGGCTCAGACAAGTCGACTTTCTTTCCTCGCCGTCAATCCTTTCTCATGCCTCATTGGCTGCTTCCTCCCATGGCTTTGTGAGTTCTGTAAAATAAACAGACTGCTGAGCATCAGACCAAATCATATTTCAGCTTTACAGCCTATGCCGTCTCTGTTGATTCTCGGCACATCTGTTATCCCTCAGCTCTTTTATAGTCAATTATAATCTCTCTCTTCTTTGTAATTTTACAGTTTTAAGCACACGTTTGATTTCCAGCTCTTTTCATTCACAACATATTTGTATATTATCTGCACATTAGTTCTAAAAGAGAAGCACATTCCTTGAATTTTCACCACATGATATGATTTATTGAGTTTTGCATTATGCCATTCTTAATGATTCACTATATTGCATTTAGTATTTATTTATGTTTAGGTGAGATAGATGATAACACACAACATTGAGCTCAATGCGTTCATATATAAGGGACGGATTCACTTCTAAAAAACATAAAAGCATCACCACAGCACATATCTCAAGAGATGGCTTGAAGTCTATTCAAAGATCAGGACTTCAACCTCAGCAATATCAGAGTTACTGTGATATGTTGTGGTGAAGAAGGAGCTGAGCCAAAGGACAAAGCATTTGATTCTCTCATCCATTGATATTCCATCGCTCAGCTGTGATCAAGAGTAAATTTTGGCAGCAAAAAGAAAGTCTCACATACAATCTGTTTTGGAGTTTTCCTGGGCCCAGGAAAGCAGGACATGCAGGAGGGTTTATGGTAACTTTTAGGTCATAGTCATCTGATAAACACGACAGCAAGGAGGAGCAATCCTTCCTTCCACCCCCAACCTTTTTGTCATTCACATCTCTCACATTGATCTGAAGTTTGACGAGACCTTGTGGTTCCAGAAGATGTTACACCATCACATCATATTTCTGTGACTTCTTCCATTTCTTCTTCATCTTGGCTGTGATCATCATACAGGATGTCCAGATGTATTAAGTGCTTCAAAACAAAGTTATTCTGTTGCAACCACGAAATGTATGTCTCCTGAGGATAGTGAGGCATCTTGGCATGAACACCAGCATCCTCACCAACTTCTACAGGTGTAGCACAGAGAGCGTGCCGGAAAGCTGGACGACAGAGCGGTGTGGGAAAAGCTCCTGGCACAGCTGGAAGAGTGAAACAGGAGGCGCATCGCAGTCTGTCTCCCATCCAGGACATTTACTGCAGCCAGTGTCTGTGAAAGGCACACAGCGTCATTTAGGACCACAGTCATCCAGCACACAGACTTTTATTGCCATCTGGCAGACAGTACAAGAGTCTGACACCAAAGGACTAAAAGACAGTTTTTACCACCACGCTGTCAGGCTCCTTAAGTCAAAAGAAACTGTTTTAAAGCATTGCACAAAAAATCATACATTTTGCCCTGTAAATGTTTCCATTTTTATTTTTGACATATATAAGGAAGTGCGTGGATTATTTTTGTTATTAAGCATCTACATTGTCATGGTCACCATCTGTAGCATATGAGATAGATGACACTGCTGTGTGTTTGCGTGTCCGTGTGTCTGGAGAATTGATTGGTTCTTCTTGTCGGCAGCATTTCCTTGCACGGTTGACTGACTGTTAAACTGCATATGACAAATTGTAGTAATATATTATGATATATTACAACAATATATTTATTAGTATCTCAATCTGTGTGGATCAGGATCTTTCTCATATAAGCTGGACGCTGAAGGATCTTCTTCTGTCTCAGCTCTGCCTGCTCCAGCAGGCTGTGTGTTATATCTCTGTCTCACTCCTTCAGTCGTGGCAGGACAGTTTGCAGAGCTTACAAGTTTGTTTCTACCTATAGCTATGGATCTGACAGGTCAACTTCAACCTTGTTGGATGGGTGCTATTTTTGATGTAAGAATTGTTTTCATTACTCCACAGTTGCCAACAATAAAGTGGGATTTTGCACCATTTATCCATATTCCCTTCTTGGTTCAACACCTCCTCAGTACATCTATTGCCTTCAGGCGATTTATTTCTTGTCTGTTTACACTCTTAGATCTTTTATCTGAACCATGTTATTTGTGCCAAATAACACAAAACTCAGAAAATCTTGAAAATGTTAGTAATTTTCAAGTGATCTGTGAATTATGACCCGGTAAGTCGTTTGAAAATGTACCTTCATGTTTACGTGTGTCTCCTAAACCTTGCAGTGATCAATTTGTGCACTATTAAAAGCCACTAACTGCACACAGGGAAGGTGACAAATCTTGTCAGGATGGTAATTCAGCTGTTTGGGATCATCCTAAATAGAGTTATTACACTGATACATTTCTCGGTGTAGGTAAAAACTATCCTCATTTTCTTAACTAGAATTTCTTACATTGATCATTTTAAAATACCTCTTCCTCTTCAGCACCCGTACCATCACAAAGAAACTTTACCAGTTCATTCTTACATTATCTCCCACTTTCAGCTTGTTACCGCTCAGATTCCATGAATAGCAGCTGCCCGTTTCTCTGCCGCACTGGGATCTCTCGATGCTCTGGGAACACTTGTTAGTCGGGGCTGCTTCCAACCTGTTACCTTGTTTAAGAAAGAGAGACATAGGCATGAGAAACCCATATATATCACAATATTCTACAATCTCCTTTTATGCACAGGCATTAAAAGAACTTGCCTGCGCCTGAGGTGTAGTCAAAGTCAAATGATCTCTGCTGAAATAAAAAGATATGATCGTCTCTGCAGCGAGTCTGTAAAATAAAATTGACTTGATGGTATGTAATCATCCCTCAGTGTTGCTGCTTCTTTCTAAGATTCATGCTAATACAAGATTCAGAACTACACATTGATTCTTTCTGCTGCCTGTGCTGCTTGTTATACAGAATATTATGAACTTGCTAATGGAAAAAGATTATATCTGTGCCGCTGAAAGGTTTTCTTTGATCAACTAAAATCCTTTAGAAATGTGTGGTGTGTCAAGTAATTGTTTTTTTTTCCTACATGAAATGTTTCAAAACCCTGATCCCTGTTTTGAAGGTGCTGATTTTTCATGTAAAGTGTTCTGTAAAACACCAGCATACACAGCATGAGCATTACAGCGGCTTAACATAAATAGCTTTTCACTGCTAAAACAATAAAGGCCAGTAAAAAACAAGAAATCAGAACGCTGCTTAACGCTTATGTTACGGTTCTTACGGAGAAATCTGTATCCAGAGATTAAAGCTTTACCAAAAAGAAAGATTGGACATTTGCCACAGAATTCGAATGGGTGCATTTCTAATGGAGAATAAATTCTTCTGATACAAAAAAAATTGAGTGAATGAGTTAAGGTGGCAAAGCAGATTCAGTAAACAGGGAGAAGAAGCTGGCAGAGGTGTGAAGGAGGAAGAGAGTTTGCGTTTTTGCCCATAAGACGGGTGACTCTTTGCTCATCCCCATTGCCATCATCCCCTGCATTGCGTTGCTTGATATATTGCTTTTCTCACCCTCTTTCTGTCTCTCATGTGCCCTATTTGCTCCTTCTGGAGCCACTCTTGATGTTTTTCTGCACCCTCAGATTTATTTCCCAGTGGCACACTCAGCTTTGCTCTGCTGCTCATTGTGATCAGTTAATGTCTCTTTAACAGTTTTACCCATCTTTTATCTTCCTCCAGTTCCCCTTTATTGCCCCCAGCCATATATTTTGTATGCTTCCTCTCCCTTTAGTTTGCTTCTTTCAGTCTCCTCTGCTTTTCTTTTTCAGATTGTTATGAATGCAATCCACTGCCACTAGGGGGCAGTAAAGCCTATGTATTGTAATCACCAGTGTTGAACTGATGAAGCTCAGTTTGTGTGTTGCCCTTGTTTTTCTCAGCAGTCTCATGTGGCTTCTTCTATTGAATATGGGGCAAATGTAATGACTTTGATGCTCAGCATTAGGCAGCTTTTCACTCCCATATGACAGCATGCAATTTAAAAAAAATACATCACTGCCTCAGCCTGTTTGCTAAAAAATGTAGAATTAGACCATAGCTGCTGTCAAATACTCACATGCTCTGTTCACACCAGCTAGTAATTATGTGAGCTCATCTGGAAACCAGATTTGAAAACTAGGGGGAGAGGTGCCGCCTCATCTCAGGCTAATTTTGGGAAGATTTTTGTGACAAAGACAAGAGGGGAAGTAACAATAAAAACTTGTAAAACCAGCCTGACACTAGAGATAACACTTGAAAGCAGCTTTTACAAAGATTTGAGAAGATATTTAAACTTGTATAAAATTTTAGGCTCATTGTTGTTGATCCTTACAAAGCCAGTCCCAGTAATTAATATTCAAGCATCATCTTAATGTTTATTTGGTCCGTCGTTATAAAAAGTTCAATCCGTGTTCATGTTTTAAACATCAGATTGACATACCATTTTATTTTAATTAAATAAACATGCCGGTTTTGTTAGCAGGAAAACAGAGCGGCCTGAGTCTGGCTCATCCTGACGTTTGCAGTGCGCCAGCGGGGCGCCGTCAACTCAACACCAGCCACTGTCCACAAATTTCTCACCCTCCTTAAACATGTTTGACTTTATCAGTTGACTTCTCTGCCATCTGGCTGCTCCCCACAGCCCAAAGGTGGACATCCACCGTTTACTGCATGTGCAAACTCAGTTTGGCCCCAGGAGACATTAGTGAAGCCCAGTCTATTTTCGCCTTGCTTTTTTTTTTCCTACCCATAATGCTCTATTATTGTCACATTTTATTTTCTGCGTCTTCAGTCCAAGGGCTTTCTGGGGATTTTCTCCACTTTCTGTGACACGATTTCTTCCTTTTGCTGCTTTTCAACTTCAGAGGTTTTAGCTTCAAGCTTTTATTAGGCTGCCTGATCAGCTGAAATGGAAGACTTTTTATTAGTCTTTCTCATTCTATATACTTATGTTCAATCCTATGGTTGAATCTGTGCTGCCTGTATAACGCAACCTTAAATTTAATTTCATCCATTTTCAACCAAACACCCGAGAACCTCAAGCAGGGAGAAGATGAAAAGAAATGTGCGCAACAGCTGAGCTGCAACATTTATGATTATATGCATGTTTCTCAAAGCTTACATTGCTGAAAGGATTTAGGAAATGTGAAAGTCAGGTTTAACATAATTCTGCAAAGAAGAGAATTGACTCAGCCCCTGATCTGTTATTTCATTACACATTTACAACAATCACAGGCATTTATTTATTCCCCCCCAACAGTTCAGCAGAATTTATTAAACTGGTAATTACCAACTCACAGGATAATAAATCCAATCAAGCAGCATGAGGCATGTGTAAATGTCTGCCAGAGTTAATTAATATGTGTATAAAGTGCTGGTAGGAGAAGAAATCAAAATGGCAGCCTTTATTAAATGTGGGTTGAGTTCTTGTGAGAACAACATGGCAGACAAAGTGGTGAGCTTATAGCTGAAGTGGTGCCAGTAATTTCAAATAGGCGATGGTTAAAAAGAGGTAAACCCAAACATGTATTAGTGTGTTTGGTTTAATAATCTGAGTACAAAAGATGTCCTTTTAAATGAAAACTTTAAGAACGTGGATAAAGTGAAAACGACAGATAAGATCTTCACACCAGAAACTGTGATTAAGGCAATAAAAAGAAAGTTGGCATTGCTAAATACTTCTTTTCTGGTTTGACTATGTGCCCACCTGGATAAATACAAGGTTTGGAATGAATCAGATTAATTATCTGCTGTCATTTCACAACATTTTAATTAGTCGTTAGGTTTTAGCCTCTCACCAAAGTGCTGCTTTTGTCAGATCCAAAAACCTAGCAAGCAACTTGGCCCAACTTCGACTATTCTTGGAATTTTTGTCATACAGACAAGACGTTTAGTTGGAAATTCAAGGAAGTACTCGCAAACAAAGAACAAACACATAATGGTGTTGATCCCCTTACCTTCTGTTTCTAGAAGGCCTCCATTTATGCAAATTAATATTCCAAGGAGACTGCAGCGTCGCCTTGATGCTAATTAGAAACCATCAACTTGAAGTTGCTTTGACCTTCTGGAGTATTTAGTAAAACCTTCAGTGTCTGCAGAGAGAGCTGCACAAAAACCTCAAATGACATTCAACTCAACACCACATTTAATAAGGAAGTGTTGGAAAAATTTGTGCTAAATAGAAAGTACTTAAGGCTAATAATAACTTGGTCATTATACCGTAATTAAAAGGTTCTGATTTTATTTCTGTTATTCACACCACATTTGTGACGCAAAGACAAGCCAGTGCTACAGAACTCTTCAGTCAAATGGGATTCTAGTATTATTTTAAAACTAAGTCAATATTATATCAGAGTTGGCATTGTCAACTGTTTTCAGCATCTTTATATAAGTGATTAGCACAATTGGAGCACCTAGCATTGCTAAGAATATCACTGAATGTGTACATTCATCATCGTCTTAGAAGATCCTTTTGTTAGTTGTGAGATTTTTAAAAGGTTACTAACATTTCCTTTTCCAGCATGTGAAAAGGATAAAGCAGAGCAGCTGGTGCTTCCTGTGATATGCTCAACTTCCACTTCGGCTGTTTGAGACTTACTAGAGAGCCTTCATATCCGTAGAAAATCTGGTTTTCTAGCTCTCAGACCTTTTGTGCTTCCTCTTACTCCATTTATTAACACATCACTGGTAGTAAAAATAGCTAATTTTGAGTTTTCTTCCTCTCAACACCTTCCACACTGAGATGTGTTTTTGCATTAAGAGGCAACACTCCGGTCTGTCTGTCTGTCTGTCTCCAGTCATGCGTTGTGCTGCACGTTTAGCTGATTGAGACGTTTTAACACCGACATATGGCAAAAACTTTACATAAAAAAGTAAAACAATAAATCTCTCCTCAGCATTTCAGCAGTTGCCTTCAAATATTTAACTTCAATGGGTGTTTGTAGATGTTCTATCTTTCTCGTCCTCCCACCTCTCCTCACTTCCCTCCCTCAAGCCTTCTGTAGCCTGGGCAGAACAGAGGATCGGATGATGGAGAGAAACATTCACCATAGCTCGCCTGTGCCTGAGTTCCTCATGAGACATGGGAATGCACCCACATACCAACAGATATCCTCAAATTCAGTGCACATGGAAACACGCCCACACAATCAAATGCAAAACCACAAACAAAGTGCTGTGAGATTAAAGAAAAAGGAGACAAACAAAGCAATTTTGCTGCAGGGAGGGTTGCGACTGGCCGTGCTGTGCTTGGAGCGTGAAGCTAACTGTACTGTGGACCTCAGGTAAAAAGATAACTTGAATCCCAATTAGTTGCATTTGTCACGTCGTTTAGTTTACAGTCCATTTGGAGTCACTCACTACATTTCAGCATTTCTAAAGAAAGCATACAGATAAGCGGTGAGACTGAGGTCATCTTATTCTTCCTTACAAAGACAGTTAAAACAAAACTTGCTTCACATCACAGCTGCTTGGCTTGCTCCCTCTGCGGAGCCCTGAAGAGCAGCTGTAGTCCTGGACAGACATCGAGAGAGCAACATGAACGCTCGAAGGTCCTCTTGATTGAGTTTGGAGACAGGACAGATCCATGAAGGACAGCCATTTTCTCCTTTGTTTTTGGTTGTGTCCACTTGGACATGAGTTTAGAAAAAGCTCACATTTTTGTTCAAAATGTACATAATTTGCATACTGCGAATTATAGCTGAGTGATTTTTCTCCAACAGTTTACTTTATGCAGGCTGATTACAGTCGCATTCCATAGACTGCATGTTGCTACATCAATGCAGTATTTCAAACATTTAGGACTTCAGCTGAAAACATGAAAACTGTGTGCTTTCCTATTTAATATGTGGAGGACACACACAAAAAAGTTTCTGAAATAGAAAAATAATTTAGATTCCGAAGTGAGCAGAGGCTTTTTCAGAATGATGACTGTTCCAGTGGTGCTACTGCATGAATCTGGACTGTATGTGTGATTAAAATTAAATCCCATAAACGGACTTAAAGGAATATCAGTGTTCAGTGATGTATCGTACATAAAACATGCATAGCTATTATGTCGACTTTGTCCTCCACCATGCCAAAATGTAAGAGGGCATTTAAGTGAAAAACCACTAAAGCGACATCGGTACAGGTCTTCTCCATGCAGAGGTTAAAAGAGGTGAGGGCAGCAGTGTCTCCTGGAAGAGGAGATGGTTGAGTCTTGGATTGGCTGGAGGAGCTCAGCTGAACACGTCCCAGACAGTGTCTGGTGTTTGTCCGTTTGTCCTGTCCAGTTCTGCACTATACTGTGAGGTTTAATTTGAGGATCTGTGACGTTTTTATTATTTTTTTTAATTTACTTTATTTAACCAGGTAAACCCCATTGAGATCTAGATCTCTTTTTCAAGGGGGACCTGGGCAGAGGTCTGTAGTACACAACATGCACACACTCACACCTAGGGGCAATTTGGAGAGGCCAATTAACTTAACTGTCATGTTTTTGGACTGTGGGAGGAAACCGGAGAACCCGGAGAAAACCCACGCATGCACAGGGAGAACATGCAAACTCCATGCAGAAAGACTGGGGCTGGGAATCAAACCCAGAACCTTCTTGCTGCAAGGCAACAGCTCTACCAACTTCGCCACTGCGCGGCCACGTTATGAATTAATTTAGGTCCGAGAACTGTCAGGTCAACTTCTGACCCGGCAGTCCGACTGTAAACATATTTATGTTTGAGCAGTAAGATATTAAAAAAAGAAATTGACATCCATGTCCTATATTCTGTGGCATGTGGCCTTTAAATTACAACTGTTTTCAACCACTAGATATATCAACACCTGCCTATTTGTACCCCAGGCTTCACAGCTTGCTCATGATTTCATGAATCATATGTGAAACTTATTCTCTGATCACTACTACATCCAGATCTACGTCAGGTTTTGTTAAATAAAGCCTTTTGTGTATTTGCCAATTCCTAGAAGAAGTCCAATTCTATTTTCTTTTCCTTTAACTTCTTTTACAACCATGTAGTTTTATATCTATTTACATTATTTATGGCAGTACCTTTCATTTTATCCTAACTCTCGGATATAGAGACACAGTATTTACTCGATCACAGCAGAGATTATCCTCTCTTTTCCATTAGAAAGTACTCTTTACAGTACTTGGTATTAGTTATTTTACGTTATGTTTTTATGGCCACAGTGCATGCATGTCTGCTCTTTTGGAGAAGGAATGGCTACAAACAGCCATCAAACAGCTGAAACAGCAAAGAGTTGTGTCCCTGCAGCTTTAATCCAGCTCAGCCTGCCCTCAGAAGCCCCCTCATGCTTTTCTCTCGACAAATTTATCCTTCAAATACGCAGCAAGCTCATCACATAGATATCCAGGCTGCAGATGGAAGTCAAACTGATCAACAGCTGGTTTTGCTGTGCTTGTTTTCTTAATATATTTTGGTTTTAGGTTACTGTCAGTATGTTGCACATACCAAGCCTCTCTCATACAATGAGAGAGTCTTGGATTCTGATTGGATGTTCTTTTTTTCTTTAACAGTAGCTTGAATACACTGTTTAATTAGTACCAGTGTATCTGTCTCATCTGTGCCGAAATGCATGCGTGCATTTTTTTTGTGTGGTTTCTATATTTACCATTCCTCTTCCTCTCTCATTTCACCCATGCACTCTGTTATGAATTGCTAATGAATGATTGTGATTGAATTTTTAGCAGTTATGGAAGTCATGTTATTTTCATGCAGCTGAAATATAAGAAATGTCAGAAGAGCCATAAATTAAGTTATGCAGAGATCCACACATGCATATGTTGCTCTTCTTGTGTTATTCCCTCTGTTCATTGCCCCTCTTTTCTGTCGCTCACCCATCTGTTTCTCCCCCCTCATCCTTTTCTCATTCCCTTTTCTTGCTTCTGCATGAAGCTTTATTTCCTCTTTTCCCAAGCGAGCTCAGTTTGTTTCTCTCCCCTCCTACTCTGAACACTGACACTGCTGAAGGGATCTCTCACTCTCCCACTCTCTTTCTTTTCTCCTCTCCTGCTTCCTCCTTATCCATCTTCCTCTGTCTCTATCTACTTCCCTCCCTCTCCACCTCTTTCCTCACTCTCTCTCTCTCTCTCTCCTCGCACAAATGGCTTACTTTACACATTAAGGAAGCATCCGTCATTTTGCTCTGTGAAGGAAAAAAAAATATTCCTACTTTTCTTTCTTTTTTTCTGGCTGCCCTCTCTTTTCCCCAGTCCTGACGCTGCTACCAATATGTTTTATTTCCAGCTGGTGATCATGGCAGGGACCGTTCTGTTGGCGTATTACTTTGAGTACACGGACACGTTCCCCGTTCACATCCAGGGCTTCTTCTGTTTCGACAAAGCCTACTCAAAGCCATACCCAGGACCAGAGGACTACAGCAAAGCGCCGCCGGTCCTGGTCTACTCCCTCGTCACCGCCATCCCCACTGTGACGGTGAGTTGGTCGGCAACTTATTTAAAGGGGGGAAGAAAAAAAAAAGAAAGGCAGCAGTTTCTCCAAAAGCGCTCATCTTTCACCTTCACGAAATTTTCACATCTATCGCAAACAGATGAAATGATTACCTGCTTGAGTACAATTAGTCATAAACAGGTTTCTGCTTATCTGCACGTGGTGAAAAGAGTGTCGTGGTGGGTGTGTGTGTGTGTGTGTAGGTGTGCGTCCTCGTGGTGCTCAAAGCGGTTTGTGGCAATGTGTTCTCTGGCATAACCATGGCAACGGGTACTATATTTGTCCTCCGTAGAGCAACCAGAGACAGCTACATTGTGCATAGACTCTGTTCCTGTTTCGAATAGTGTCCTAAAGGAACCAAACTAGTCGTTAGTTAGTTTTAAAAGATCACTGTGTTTGTTCACAAAATGCTCACTTGCACCATTTTTGCCGTCTTCACGTGCGACAAATGCACAGGAAGTGTGTTTAATAATTAAACACTGATGCGGAATTTTAAAAAGTAGGTCATGGTGAACGTTTCATTCATTTGATTTTACCTGATTTAATTCTCCTTTTTTTCCATCACTAAGCATTTACCAGCCACGGTAATTGGTGTTTCAAGCTAATAAGTGGAATTTCATCACTTTCTCTCCTCTAGCAGAAAATTAGAAGTAATGAAACATAGCTCTGCATCACGTTCAGAGCGCCGCCTACATGAGTTAATTTGACCCCCAGGCCTCGGCTGTCTAGATGTCTTACGTTTAGGCGGCATTACGACATAACTGTCACCGCAAATAATCTAAGGTGCATTTGCTTTTCAACAATTTTGTAAAAATAATAAATGAAGTACAAGGGGAAAGGCAAAAAATAAATAAATAAATTTGCAATACAGGATTTTGTAAAAATTCAAATTTTTCTTGTGAAAATAAAATCTTTGCATTGTAAACATCTAGGGCAGTGACATCACAGAGGGCTCATAAGGACTCGAATTGGGTCATGGGAGTATATGAGGCTATTGATTGACTTTAGTAAACACAATGTCTGAAGTGGATTTCAAAATGTTCATCCTGTCTGACAGTTTGTTTCCTGAGGATTATAAAATACGGCGTTTGAGCTGTAAGGGGTATGAGTCAGAAGATGACTCTGTCGATCCACAAGCTATGATTGGATGCCAAGTCTGAAGCAAACATTTACAAGGATACTCCTAATATTCAGAGCTTAAACTATATAAATCTATGTATTCATCCATCAATTGCCTATTCCCTCTTGGCCTTGCAGGGTCACAGGGAGGAATAGTGTCTTTCACCCGCAGTCATTGGGCAAGAGGCACAGGTCACCAGTCTGTCCCAAAGCAACATAAAGATACACAGGACAAACATGCATTCATGTTTAAAGGCAATTTAGAGAAACCAGTCAACCTGAGAGTCATGTTTTTGGACTGTGGGAGGAAGCTGGAGTATCTGGAGAGAACCCACGCATGCACAGGGAGAACATTTGAACTCCATGCAGAAAAACCCCAGGCTGGGATTTACCAATTTTTCTGCTGTAACTTTTTCTGAGCTCTTCGCTCTTCCCTCCAGTTTTAGCTGGAATCATAGCTGTGAAGCAGCTGCAATCATGATGGGGTAACTATTTGGACTGGACCCACCTTAAGTCTATCTGCTTGGTAATCAGTCATTGTAGTGCTGGATGGATGATGCACTGGGTTTGCAATTCCCTCTCGGATAGATAGTTGGTACCTAAAGTTTAGATCTAGTCATTTCCATCCTCCACATACATTTCATGAGTCTCTTTCATCCAATGCAGATGAAAAGACCCTAACATATTAAGAACATTTGTCAACAAAAACACTTTGACCCAATTTGTCTTACTTACCAATGCTCTAGAAGCTAATGCCTTGTTCTCTGTCTCAGAGGGACGCAGAAGGGACGCAAAAGTTGGTTTGCTGCAAAAGTTAATGTTAACTAGTCAACTAATGATTTACAAAGAAACAGCAAAGCAAATAAACAAAATCTTGTTTGATTTAGTCATTGGCACATAAAGCAAATTCCATTAAGTTAAATCTACACATAAATAACATGCATAAACATTGCATAACTCCACTCCAGGTCATTTGCCCGTGTGGCTGTTCCCAAGTGATGCCAAAGGTTTATTGATCATGCCAAGAGTCATGATCTCCGTCCAGGGTGGTGGATTGCTCAACCGATGACAGAGGGACAACCTCCAGAGTTTTCAGCTTCACTTCAAATTAATAGCTTTAGTTGAGTATTAGACTTGACCAGATGTTCCAACAGAAAACCTGGTCCAAAATCTCTTGAATAAAGCAGACTAATATTAAACTTCTGTAAAGATCAGACCTCAACTGTTTTGAAAATGCACAGACTACATCTACAAACCTGGCTCCAATTTGGCATCCAGTTATTGTTTTTAAAATATACCCTGTCCTTGATGAGTGAATGTAAATTGACAGGGACTTTGGATTATATCTTTCAGAATTCAAACTATGTGAGGTGTGTATAAAACTGCATGGTTCTATAATACAGGCTCATGTTTGAAACCAAGTTAATCAGTATAAGGGTGAGGTTTACAGGAATCATGCTTCCCTTGAATTTATTTCATATAATTAAGTGTTGTAATAGTCTTTCATAAGAAAAAAAGTTTTATTTTAAAAGTAAGCCATTAAATAATAAAACCCAGGCGTTGTATACAAATATATAAAGCTTCAGATCCTGATCTCACATACAGCTGGGAAGGCCTGGTTTATGACCTAATTAGAAATCATTAAATAGCTCACATCTGTGACTTTGCCCTTATTATCATAAGTTACAGCTTCACAGCTTATCATCTCCATAACAGATGAATAAACAGTGTCACACTGGTCAAAGTTCATAAAGGTTGCAAAGAGATATTTGATAAGAGACAAGCTAATAAAACAGGCATACAGAAAACCATTTGTAAAATATTTGCACATTCAGAAGTTTAGAAGAGTTTATTCAGTGAGTAAATCAGATTATTTTACCCCAGGTTATGACCACTTACCAATATGTCATCCTACCAAAGTTTTAAAAGAGCGCACTAAAACTTAACGACAGGATGTGCTAACGATTCCGAAGTGTGCCAAACTTTATGCAGTTCATACTAGAACAGGGCCTCCTCTTTTCCTTCAACTAACTGCAGGAAAAGGGGAAAAAAACTACAGTCTGTCCTTAACGACACAAAAGACAAATTTGGCTGTTTGTAAATTTTCCTGGTTGTAAAAACACAGCCAGTCATGTTGTGGGAATTTAAGTTCCACCCATCACTGTTTTGAAGATAATGTTGTTTTAAACTTCCGTTTGTAAGATCCTTGCACCATATCTGTAAAGCTGACTGCAGGCTAGCTACCATGATTGATAACCCAGTGATTTAACTGCTGTTATCTAATATGAGCTTGTTATCCTCCCAGTGAGCCAAAAGGTATTTTTATATGTGAAATAAACATATTGTCTTGAAATGACAAATTTATAGCGTTTTTCAATTTGCTTCCTTAAGTCTTAGTATCAAATTGATATTAATAAAAATAATAAGCACATTTTATGGAAACCTTTTAACACTAAATGTTGGTATGTTATAACACTTGCTTTTTTGGTTCAAATAAAAATACATTAAATTATACATCTTTGTCTTCAAATTTTTAGGGGAACTTACAGCAATACCCTGAAACCATGGTAATTTTTGATATGTAATAATTAATATTTTTTTAAAAATTGGTGAAATGTTCATGTTTCAAATGAAAGTTTAATTTTATGATATCGTTAAGTAAGATATTTCCCCATATTATTAGTATCTAGGGCTGTGGTCTCATAGAAAATGTTGTCATTTTTTCCCCTTTCCATCGTCTACCACTCACCTTGAGCATTCCCATCTTGGAGACTATGATCAATATCAAGTGAAAATAACACTCAAGTTTGCAAAAAAAGAGCAGTTTAAGACATGACAGCTGAAATACTGAAGCCTGCCAAATATTATTGCATTGAAGCCATCCTTTGTGATTGTAATATTGTGATATGTTAGACTGTGAAGCTCCAT
Organism: Micropoecilia bifurca; assembly: GCA_903067075.1. Taxonomy (NCBI): domain Eukaryota; kingdom Metazoa; phylum Chordata; class Actinopteri; order Cyprinodontiformes; family Poeciliidae; genus Micropoecilia; species Micropoecilia bifurca. Next base: position 724 of record CAEGAF010174206.1, on the reverse strand, counting down.
CACTGTCTCATTCTTTCTCTTCTCTTCGCCAAGTTTGATCCTTGTTTTGTTTTATTCTAAACCTAGATCTTGTTGTCTGCCAGGCACATGTACTAATGTTACATGATTAAGTTTGATTTGTGTTAAGTGAAACTATAGGCCAGAACTCAAACTTGAAATTCTGTCGCTTTTGTGTCAGAGCAGAATTAGATCAGAGTTTATCCAATTAAGTGTGCATCTGTTCACCTTGAGTTAAATGTGTAATTAGGTAAAAGTAAAAAAAAGTGGCTGCAGGCACATGAGAAGCTTTTAATCCGGTGGAGTCAGAGATGTAAGTGATATCAGTGTGCTGTTTAAAACAGAGCAGAAACACAACTCAGAAGGTTAATACTTTAACACGTTGTTAGGCCAGACTTGCAGAAATTAGTTTTTCCTATCCATTATGAGGTTTTGGTGGAAAATAGGATCTTAGCTCGGTCATTCTCCACCACCTTTGGGGGTGTTTCCCATTTCGATCTTGGGGCTTCCAGTCCATATTCTTTACAGATGTTCCTGTACACTATGCCCCCCACCTGGTTATGTTGTTCCATGTACTCTTTCCCTGCCAGCATCTTGCACCCTGCTGTTATGTGCTGGACTGTCTCAGGGGCCTCCTTGCACAACCTACACTTGGGTCTTGTCTGGTGTGGTAGATCTGAGCCTCTATTGCTCTGGTGTTTAGGGCCTGTTCCTGTGCGGCCAGGAT
>CAEGAF010174205.1:0-12138 GCA_903067075.1 Micropoecilia bifurca | reverse complement strand
CGGGGTACACCCTGGACAGGTCGCCAGTCTGTCGTGTAGAAGTGAAACATTCGGATTTTCAGGACTTGTGCAACGTCTCCTTTCAAAGAAAAGCAAACTCAATAGTTTGAAGGACGTGATCATCTCATACCTCTTCGCTGCAACAAGACCAGATTTGTGAAACAAACCAATACGAAGTTTGTTTTAGAAAACGAAAATGGTGACAACAGCCAACGATAATAAATTTAGTGCTTACCACACTATCCATCTATGGTAATTTGCATGAATAAAAAAAACATGGGGGTTTGCACCTGGCTTTCCCTCAGGGTCCCACAGCTTTCCAGATCCAGCAGTGACTGCTGGTCAGCTGGCTGAAAGAAGGCTTCTACACTCACAAAGCTTCCTGGGTCACACAGAAGACAAACCCAGCTGCAGTCATAGTGCAGAAACTAGAAGAAGAAGCACCCAGCATTCCTTTCAAAGTAATGTTGTTTTAAAGTACGGCTGACAAGCTACAAGTGGCCTGTGTGTTAAACAGCCGCTGGAGACTCCACCTGCAGGAAGCCTGGTTAACTAACCAACTACAACCAGCTTCTTCAATTTGCTTTACTCTGTAAGGAGGAGACCTGAAAAATGTCCAATATTCTGGCCATAACATTACCAGTTGTTCATTCTGGATTTTTAACAATAATAAATATTTGGCACAAATAATTAGGAGGTTGTCATTTTAGCATCCACAGAAACACCTGCAGCTCTTCTGTTAAAGGGGAATAGATCATGTCATGTTTAAAAGTTTGTGTTAATACCGTGGAGCTTTGCTGTTGTCAATTCATGCTATGAGAGTTTTCTACTGGCCCATGTCTACATGTTAGAATCAAGACTGAGACGCGACGTTGAGGTAAAACAAAATAAATCAGAATCATTACGACAGTATGGAGGATAATTTACGTTCTGCCGATTGGGTTGAATGCTGTGAGAGACAGTAACTGTAGTTACGGTAACTGGTTTGTGTTCCTGTGTTTGAAAAAATGTGGAAATGAATCAGAGACGGAGTCAAAAAAAAGCAGCTGTGAGGGTGAAATGTGAATCTTGGCAATAAATAGATATATTTGTATCTACATTATAGAGTCCATATAAAACAGCTCTCATATGAAGCCATAATAAATAAATAATTTATCTGTAATAAATATATTTTACTCTTACACAGTAATACATGAAGATGCATGGCATCCATTAGGCTGAGTTCACCTGAACGTATAGAAAAAGATACAATGTGAGGTTCTCTGTTTGTGTGTGTGGGGAGGGGTGAGGGGGGGATGTGGGGGTCTGGGGGGAGAAAAAGACTGTTGGGGTTTTTTGGGAAGTGCTGGTTTCACTGTTTGCAGTAAGCGTTTAGTTAAAGTTACAGTATAAACACAGTGTCAGTTCTTTAACTAGGCTTCTTTGTTCTTTCATCTCAGGTCTCTTCTAACAAAAAGTCAAAACAGGTTTAGATAGGAGTTCCTGTTTTGGAGGAGTTCTGGGTCCCGCAGGTTCCAGAATCCCGTGTCCGACATGGATGTGAAAACAGTCAGTTCATTCCCTGCTGCCGCTCCACATTAGTCTCTGATTTAAGCCCTTTTTCGTCCAGCTGCGCCCAACACGCGGCTCTGTAACTTCCCATGTGCGACAGCGCCTCCCTCTGGCCTTTTTGTTTGCACACAGCGCGGAGCGTCAGTTCAGCCGATGCACATGCAGCTGGCGGCTGAGAGCGACTCTATGGTCCTCCAGGTGGTGGATGTGTCCATGAAGGACACCGGCTCGTAGCGGTCCGGCCGGCAGCAGGGGTTCCGGCTCACCTTCCGGGCGACGCGGCGCGGCAGGGAGCCGTTTTCCAGCAGCGCGTTCAGCGCCAGGTCGTAGTTTATCCTGGCGCTCTGGCAGGAACCCACGCAAAACTTAAACAGGACAATCTCGTCCGAATCGAAGCCCAGTCCGAGGTCCCTGACCTTCATCTCCTTCTTCTCCACCCGGCAGTCCCTGCTGCTCTGCTTTGGGGGCCGGTTTTTACCTTTCCCCCTTCTGTCCGTCCCTGCCTCCTCTCCTTCCTCCTCTCCTTTCTTCCTTCGTCTCTTCTTCTTCTTTTGCGACCCCTTCGGCTGAGGCGCCGTGGGGTCGGAGGAGCGTGGGGAGCGTCCGGCCCAGCGGACACTGGGATGGTCATCCAGCTCGTCCATTACAAAGGGCTCTGAAAAAAAACACAGGAAGAGGATGTAGCAGACAGAATGACAGAAGATACACAAGCTGGATCTGTGTGGTTATTGATATGATCACTTCTTCAGGTCCTACATCCTGATGCTTTTAGATTCACTCCTCCAGCACAGCTGAATCCAATGAATGGTTCTTTACCAGGATTATTTTATTTAACCAGGTGATTTATTAAGAACAAATGTAGAGTATATCTGAGAAAACATCTGAATTTGAATCAGGAATATTTTTGAACACTCTGACACATTCCCAGCTCTCCTCTGTGTCTTTTTCACACTGTTTTATGTGGCACGACATCACAAAAAGGGCATAATTGCATAGTCAAAGGAAAATTACGGTTCTCAAATAGTTTTATAGATAGAATTTTGAGAAGTGTGGCACACTTTTGCATTTAACTTCCCTGAGTCAGCATTTTGTTGCTTCCGTTTCTTTTTTGACAGCCCAATGTTTGCACAACATGACTCGAGCTCAGCCAGGCAGGATGGACAGAATCCGTCAAGTTCAAACTTCTGGTCTTACCACAAACTCTCAGTTGGACGTAGAGCCAGACTTTGACTAGGCCACATTACACATTATGTGCTTTATGAATTTAATTCTCTATACCCTCTGGTTAATGGCCATATCCTCTCCACAGTATGATGCTGCCACCACCGTGTGTGGTGGTGGCAGCATGAATGATCTATTCATAGTAACTTTCTGCCACTCTGTTCTGTTCTCCTCTTGTCTGACTTCATGTTTCCTCCATGTTTGCTGTGTTCTCTGTTTAGCTTGTGGCAAACTGCAAACCATTAGCATGAGCATCTTGGCTGCTTCTCTTCTAGGTTGTTATTGTTAACCAAAACTAAGGAAATAAGAAAAACTGGATGTAAAAGAAACATTTTTGCTCACCGATATAAAAATAAAAACAAGAGTTTGCAAGTGAAACTGTAATGAGCGTTCACAGAGCGTTGTGTCAGGAAAAGCAGAGAAAAAGCAGCAGAGTCCAAAAAATGAAAATATTTCAAACATGAAATAGCTCTTGTGTGAAATAAAACACAGTAGAAAGTATTATACAAAACATTATTCTGAATCAAAATGACAAAAGTAGCATAAAAACACCTTTATTGTAACCCGGGTCAAAAAGGACCCACTCACAGAAGACTGTATAGTCAGTCCCTCATGCATCAGAGGGTTAAAGTTTCTCAGCCACCAACCTTTCATAACTGTAGATCTGGTCATTCATTTGGCCACAATTTCTAAAAACTGGTGATTTTCTTGGGCACACACACGGGAATGATTGGCAGCACTAAGACCCGCCTACTTCATCTGATCGTTCGTTTCTAGTTAGCACTTAGAGAAGGAAGAGTAACTCCATTTTCTCACAGATTGTCTGCCTCATAATGTCACGACAGTGACAGTTTCAACAAATATGTGAAAAAGTTTTTTTTCTTTTTTATTAAAAGCTACCAACTGCAGCTTTAAAGAGCATGAACACATCTACATGGCATTATATTAGCATCCTCCACTAAAGCCAGACTCGGATCAGCACAGTGGGCTTTGTCTGTAGTACCGTAGAGCGCGTGCCATGTGGGGTGAGACTCGCCGTCCTCCTCCTGCTCCTTGTCCTCCACCACCTGTGGCAGCGTGACAGGAAAGTCTCTCCCCTCCTGAGCCTCCAGAAGGCCTGCAGCCTGGTTCAGGTTTGACCCCAGTCCACCAGCAGCAGCAGCAGCAGCAGCAGCAGCTCTCATGTGAGCTCCTTCCACCAGAGGCAGCAAGGAGATGAGCACCCACAGCAGGACCTGAGCACAGAAAATACAAACTAGACCTCACCTCTAGCTCCACACAGCACACCAAAAACACTGAATGTTTTTAAAAAAGTGATTTTGGTCTAGTTTCTAGTGCAAATATCTTAGTAAAGTTGAAATAAGACAAATTAACTTAAAGGTAACTTTTTAGCAAGATATAGAGGCTTGTTTTAAATAAATAATTTCTTAATATTAACAAAAAAGTACTTACGCCATTGGCAGATTATTTCACTCATAACAAGATGTTTTCACATATTTCATTTTTCACATGAAATGATCTGCCAGTGGAACAAGTACTTTTTTGTTAATATTAATAAAGTATTTACTTAAAACAAGATATATGGACTAAGATATATGGACTAGAAACCAGACCAAAAATACTTGGAAAGATTTTGTGTTTTCTCAGTATAATTACATCCTGTCAGTTCCTACTGATTTGCATTGTGGGTATTAAAAGCACTATGAACTAGAACAGTCAGCTTTTAATGTTGCTGTGTTTTATTTGTGACGTTGCATGACAAATCAATTCTCTACCAGCAGATATAAATAAAGGTATGAGTTTGTATCTATACAATGACGACAGTCAGCTTTCTGCTTTAGCTTTGATCCAAGCAGTGCAATGAATTCCTCTCTTTTGATGTTTCAAAAAGAAAATAACTCTGAAACTGTTTTCCTCTGGAGAGTTCTGCTAGCTGCGGCTTTAGTAAATAAAGTGAGAACTGAGGTCTGGACTTTGACTACGCCATCCTAATACATGAATTGTGTTTAAACCATTTCGTTGCAGTCCTGGCTTTTTGTTTAGGATAGTTGTTCTGCTGGAAGCTGAACCTTCGCCCCAGTCCACAGTCTTCAGACTCAAACAGGTTTTCTTCCAACACTGTCCTGTATTTGGCTCCATTCATCTTCATATCAATTCTGGCCATCATCCCTGTCCCTGGAGAGAAGCAACTCCCAGAACATGATGCTGCCACCACCATATTAGACAGTGGGTATGGTGGGTTCAGAGTGATGTGCAGTGTTGGCTCTCCTCCACACACAGTGTTTTGTATTTTCCTAAAAGTTGATTCTGTTCTGGTCTGACCAAAGCTCCTTGTTCCACATTTTTATTGTGTCCAACATGACTTCTGGAAAACTGCAATCAAGACTTCTTATGGTTTTCCTTTAACAACAACTTTAACAACGGCCTTGAATGGAAGGTTTACAGTTGTTCCAGACTCTTACCATTTCTGGATGATGGATTGAACAGTGAGATGATAAAAGCTTGAAAAATCATTTTATAGCCTCCATGTGCAGTACTGCTTTAAACTGCTTTCTCCCAGCTGTCTCCCTGACCTGTCTGCTGTGCTCCTGGACTTCCTGTTTGCTCTCCAATATTCTCTCAACTTCTGAGGCGTCACAGGGCAGCTGGATTTCTACTGAGATTAGATTATACACAAGCTGACTCTGTTCAGTCATTAGCAGGCATCAGGAAACTACTGAAGGAAAATGGTTGCACTCATTTAAAAGGAGGCTGAATACTTTTGTACGCTGCACTTTTCACATTTTTATTTGTAAAACTATGTTTTGAATCATGATTAATTTTCTTTGTGCTACACAATTGTATACCACTTAGTGTTGGAGTTTAACATTAAATTCCAATGAAATACATTCATGTTTGTGGTTGCAACGTCACAAACAAGGGCTGTGAAAACCTTCGCAAGCCGCTGTAGGTAAACCTATGATGACCAGTATTAGGGATATGCGGTAACACTTTATTTGAAGGGGGATGAATAAGACTGACATGACACTGCCATAAACTCCTGTCATCAACATGAATAAACCTTCATGAATATTTATGACTGTTGTCATAAAGCGTCAATCGGTAAGTTATGACACTTTTAATAAAAAGTTGACATTATTCAAAATGTCTTTGTTATAACTACTTGGTACTAACCAAGAAATCATTACTGATATAAATTTGTTGTAAAGGTATTACTGATTGCACTTTGAAAATTAGGTAACTTTTTTATTAAAGGTAAAGTTTAAACAGTAATGATTTCTTGGTTAGTGACAAATAATGTTTTATGACAACAGTCATAAATATTCATGAAGGTTTATTCATGTTGATGACAGGTGTTATGTCATGTTTATGACAGTGCCATGTCAGTCTTATTCACCCCCTTCAAATAAAGTGTTACCGGGATATGCTAATTAAAAAAAATAAAACATTCAACAAGTAAAATTAAGAGAAGCCATGTTACGAAATAAAGTCATATGAGAATAATATTATGAGAATAAAATTGTATTATTATGATTTTATTGTAATTTTATGGCTTTGTTCTCATAATTTTATGTTTTACATTTTCTTACTGTGGCTCTAATACTCTACTGTAACTTCCTCATTATCATAAAAACTTCAACAAATAATTTAACATAAATTCTGAAAAAGGGGGTAAAAAACCAAGGTGAAAAGTTTGCCTGGACAGAATTCCTTAAAAACTCTTGATATAAATTCACATGTTCCATTTGAAGTTTCTCCCTCTCACATATAAAACCCTTAATAATCAAACTCCATCATACAGCAGATGTTCCTACCAGAGCATTTCATTCTCAGTTTGCAGGTTTACTCTGATTCCAAGAGCTTCAAAAACTAGAATGGGAGACAGAGCCTTTAGTTATCAGTTCTACTTTTAAGTCTAGGCTTACTTTCAATTTTATGTTTTCCTTTTTTTATTCTACTTCATCTTATTTTTCTCTGACATAAAGTATTCTTCAGGGCTCGTGTTTCTGCTCTGTCTCCTCCAACCTCCAGATGGTGGAGGCAGATGGTCTTTCACACTGAGCCAGGTTCTGGTTCTGGTTCTGGTGCTGGTTCTGGTTCTGGTTCTGCTGGGTTTTTCTTTCTTTCGAAGGGAATTTTCCTCTCCACTGTCACTACATGCATGCTCAGTATGATAGATTGCTGCCCAATGCAATCTGCTGGGTTTCCTCAGATAGAAAACTTTTTAACAAATTTTAATCATAAACTGAACTTGTTGTATTGTTTGTTTGTCAGCATGTATGTGTCAATGGTCCGGATTGATGTTTTTGTAAAGTACCTTGTGTTGACGTGTTGTGAATCAGCACTGTACAAATAAACTCAACTGAAAACTCAACTTTTCCGCTGACTTTGTTATTCTTACATCAGTGGAAGAGTGAGGAAACTGGACTGAGTGCAAAATGAAGACAAAGGAGAGGATGTTCCTGACAAACCTTGGTCTTTGCTGACATGACAGAAGAAATGTGTCTATCCTTCCTCCAAACCCTCCATCTGGTCCCACCTGGAGAAACAGAGGAAGAAAGGCAGAGAGGAATTTCAGAACAAGAACAAGAACAAGAACAAGGCGTCACCTCGTCAGCTTTCTTTTTACCAAAAAGACAAACATAAACCCAACATACGGGTAGTGTGAAGCATATATATTCACAATTGTCCAGATACTGTAACCAAGAAAAGAAACGCCCTGCGGGCCCCCAAACAAGTCAGCATGTCGCATAAATCATGTCCTCAGAGCAATGAGGACAGTGTTTTTGTTGCTGCTTTTAGAAAAAGAGACGTGTTTTCTGCCAACAGCTGCGGCTAGTGTCGGCTTGTCGGCTCATACATCCAAGGAAACCGACCTGGTCGAGCAACAAAAGGCAGCATCTGTGATAGTCTTGTCAAAGACATTCTTGGGGCTATTTCTGTGACAGAGGTACAAGCAGGGGAAACTAGGCATAGCCGGGACCCTCCGTGGAGGTCCGGACAAAAACCGCAGAGAGGCACTGCAGCTGATAAGGAATCTAACTGATGCAGATGTTTATATATAGTACGTGCGCCGCTGAAGATACTGTTGTCGGCCGAGCAACCGTGACATGAAGTCATTCGCTTTGGCTTTTGTAAAAACCAAACGTCATTGAAAAGATTACCTGTAAAAAAAGAAAAAAAAGAGGATTATCTTTTAAATGTTTCAAACATAGTCTGTGTAAATAATTGAAACTCATGATTTATATTGAGAGACAGGTGACATCAGAGGTTTGTGGACTTTCTTTGGATCTTGATCTTAAGACCTGGATACTTGGAGATTTTGAGTCTCTGAAATTATTTCCTTGCAAAAGATACTTTGTTTTGGTGCTGTCGTTTGCAGCAAAAAAAATTTAATCTCCAAAATTTCCAAACCATAAATGTAAAGGAATGTTATTGTGATGCAAATCTGACAAATAAATGCTCCGTTCAGTCCGGGGGGCATTAACAGAGTTTGACTGGACATGGATTCCATTCAAATGAGATTGGACCAGAGGGACATGATTTGTATTAGTCTTTGCTGAATTGTTTAAATTTTAATGTTATTATTTTTTTCTCATATTTCTAGTCTTGTAGATACACGCCTGATAAAAATCTTAAGACCAGTTGAAAAACTGCAAGAATTTGCATTTTGCACTATTGGATCTTAAGAAGGTTCTAAGTAGAGCTTTACAATGTTAAAAGAAGAAATCAGCGTAAGAGACAAAAACTTTTGAGCAGGGAATTTTCTGAAAACTGCATTTACACTCAAACATGATTTTTTTCAGCTGATCAAAAGTTTAAGATCATAGCTAAAAAAAACCCTGAAAACCTCCCAAAACAGAAATAAAAGTGTCAAAAAAAAGGACTCAGTAATGAGTAGCTCCATCATCTTGTTGATGACTTCAATCAATCGTTTAGGCTTGATGCCAGTGTTTCCAGGAGGCTAGTGGGAAAGTTGCTCCAAGTGTTGAAGATGCTTCACGAAGGGCATCTACGGTCTGGAACTGATGTCCATTTTTGTAAACGTCCCTTGCCATCCATCCCCAAATGTTCTCAATTGGGTTTAGATCCGGGAACATGCAGGATGGTCCAAAAGAGTGATGTTATTCTCTTGGAAGAACTCCTTTGTCAGGTGGGCATTGTGAACTGCAGCATTGTCCTGTTGAAAAACCCAATCATTACCACACAGACGAGGCCCTCAGTCATCAGGGATGCTGCCTGCTGCAACATCTCCACATAACCAGCTGCTGTTTGATTCCCCCCCACAACCTGAAGCTCCATTGTTCCATTAAAGGAAAACGCTCCCCAAATTATGATGGCGCCCCACCACTGTGCCATGTAGAAAACATCTCAGGTGGGATCTGCTTGTCATGCCAGTAACGTTGGAAGCCATCAGGACAGTGTAAAGACTTAACAGAAAATGACATGGAATCCAGGTTTTTGCACAGCTTTTGGCTTTTAAAGACTATGGTCTTAAACTTTTGATCACCTGAAAAAAATTATGTTTGAGTGTAAATGCAGTTCAAATGCTCAAATGTTCTTGTCTCTTACGCTGATTTCTTCTTTTAACATTGTGACGCTCTACTTAAGAACCTTCTTAAGATCCAATAGCTCAAAATGCAAATTCTTGCCATTTTTTGACTGGTATCAAGATTTTGATCAGGAGTGTATTTGTGTGAAAAGTAATGATAAATAACTTTTTTCTGCATGTACTGCCGAGTAGAGAGAATGTGTGGGGTGGTTTTGTAGCTTGTTTCTCAACCAGAAATAGTAAGTACTGTTGCACACTACTCTGAATTTTTAATGCGCTGTGATTTCTCAAGAAATATATCCATATAAAAAAATACATGAGACATGGCAGGATATAAGAAAAACTAGTAAAATAAAACAAATTGAGCAAAAAGAAGCTAAACTGTGACAGAAATAAGGACATGTTTGGTGATTAAAGGAAGGCTTAAGTAAACAGTAATGATTTCAGTCTTCATTCAAAAGGGAGGAAAGTTTCTGATCATAACAGATTATATATACTAGAGCATATAAAAAAACATGCAGTATTCTATTAATAATTACGATCTGGTATTTCCAAACAACATATATTGGTAATGGGCCAGAAATATCTGATCGGTGCATGTCAAGTAGAATATGAACCAGAAACAACTTTAAATTTTTTATTTATTTGGTAGGACTATGAATAGGTTGGAGTTATGATGCAATGTAGAAACTTTTTGAAAGTGTTTTCTATAAGAATGCAGCATATAGCCTAGGGCTGCAACTTAAAGTGGTTTTAGAAATCAATTATTCTATTGATTAATTTGAGTTAAAACATGTGCACAATTTGCAGATTTTTCATTTAAACCGTTCTTTAATACAATATTAGAAACACATAAGAAAATGCAAATAAACAATTCGATCTTTTTTTAAACAGTAAACTAAACATTTTATTGCCTAAAATGCAACAGCAGCATTCCCTTAGTGATCACTTGATCATTTGTAGCAAAGGATTCACTTGCAGCTAAAAACATTTTTCTCTAATGGAGATTTTCATGGTCATCATAGATAACAGCCTGGACAGCTCAGGTCTTTCTGATGGATTTTGACATCAGGACAGTGAAGGGCTGGTCTGGTGACTCACTTTTGGAAAAGCCAATTAATAAATGAATACCGAAAGATTTCTTTTCTCCCAAAAAAATTTAACCAGATGAAGTTGAAACTATGACACTGGAGGAGTTTTGGGTCAAACATATTTACAAAGGGTTTTTTATATCTTAAATGCAAGATATATAATTTTTAAAAACAGTTTTGGCTTAATTACTGCTCCGACTGTGTTGTTCTTACAGCACATTACCTTCTTTGACTCTGTATACTTCAGTTAACAGTTAATTGATTACTAAATTAGGTGTTTCCTTCAAAAATCGATTCAACACTATTCATATAATTAATTGTTTCAGCCCTAATACAGTCTATTATATCTTTTAATGGAGAGCTTTGCAAGCAGCTGTTTTTCTTTGATCAATTCCCTGGTATTTTCATGGAAATGCCCATTGGTATGTTGTTATTGGTAAAATATTAGTGTTGCATGCAGCCAAGCAGCTTATAGAAAAACAACAAAAACGTCGGGGTTACACACAGATTTATATCACTGCATATTATTCCAGCACGTTTGGGAGAATTGTAAGTTCGAACTCATTCTCAGCCAACATCAGCAAACTTTGTTCAGTGTTTATTAATGAAGCATTTCTACATGCAAACAGTGATTAGAAGGAATCAGTAGCTGGCTGTTCCTTCTGGCCTGTGAAAATTAAACAGTGAGAATGTGATGGAACAGGTAGAGAACTGGAACACAGATGTGACTTTATGTCTGTAATCTAAAAAGCATTTCTCTAATCTATAGATAATCTGGAATCTGTTTCCAATTAATGCGTACTTGTGTTCAAAATCACCAACCACATCCACACTGTTTCTAGTAGACATAGTTCTATGATGCAGACCAATTTACTACATGTAGTAGAGTAAAGGAAAACTGACATCCTGTTGCTGTGTAACTGCATCATTAACTGAAAGTACAAATGCATCGATGCACTGATGCACCTGTATCGGTGCCAATATTGAAAAGAAAAATCTAGATTGGGTATCAGTGATACCTGATCTATGAAGGCAGATCTAATCAGTCTAATTCTATGCTTTGCGCTCCAAGCGACGTCAAGCTTTATTGTTTATTTTATTTTAAATTTAGAATTTCTAATTGCACTTTCCAACCCATTTGTTTTTGTCAGTTTTTTTGTAATTTATTTCACATTGGTTTTTATACTCCTAACAAATTAAAAACAACTTTCATTTGTAAAAAAACAATGAAAGTTGTTTTCACATGTTTGACCAAGCTTGTGGAGCTGTTAGTGTGTTTAAGTGAGCTGTACTGGTACAGAGATATAAAATAAATTTGTAATTCAATATATTCAGCTCTGTGTTTAAGTCAATTCTGTATCAGTTGATACTAAACACATGGTTAACATGCACAGTGGCGCAGTTGGTAGAGCTGTTGCCTTGCAACAAGAAGGTTCTGGGTTCGATCCCCGGCCTTTCTGCATGGAGTTTGCATGTTCTCCCTGTGCATGCGTGGGTTTTCTCCGGGTACTCCGGTTTCCTCCCAGTCCAAAAACATGACTGTTAGGTTAATTGGTCTCTCCAAATTGTCCCTAGGTGTGCATGGTTGTTTGTCCTGTATGTCTCTGTGTTGCCCTGTGACAGACTGGCGACCTGTCCAGGGGCGAACCCCGCCCCTCGCCCGGAACGTCAGCTGGAGATAGGCACCAGCAACCCTCCCGACCCCTCTAAGGGACAAGGGTG